>JADNYI010000042.1:0-252724 GCA_015501065.1 Infundibulicybe gibba | reverse complement strand
ATAGGATGCTAACAGCAACCCCGGGCATCCAGTGAAAACAATCCAAACTGCCACAAAAACCCCCGTGTATGTATACACGTGCCATTAGTCCGCTTCCACGAGTTCAAGGACAGCCTCAATGTCATCCATCAGCAACCTCCCAATTTCCAAAATGTCTTGGATCTCCCTGGACCCTAGGCTTTCTCCCTGCAAGGTCCAAGGGGCGGAACGACATTATCAATAACCCCAACCGATTTCGAAGCTCTTTCGTTCAAGAGGTCGCCAGACACTACTGACTCACCTTCGCCAGCCCGACCCATGGCCATACACCAGCAGCCGCCAATTCAGCGCACACCCAACCCAGCGAATCTTCTATGATATTGCGTCTTGGCGTTTTCTTGGCGCGGTTTGAACTCTGCAGCTCCCGTTCAGTACCGCCTTCAGAGTCTTTGCGGAAAAGGTCCTGTCCTGGTCCAATCCATAGTACGAGTGTGGGTTCAGACCATCTACTCAGCGCTCAGCAAGCCAGCTCTCGAGCTCGAGCTCGAGCCAGCTAGCCAATGCCTGACCGGCGGATCCCGCTGTCCAAACGCACAGGCGGGCTGGGCCAACTCCAATCTGGATCTTCCTTCTCCCATCCTGGTCCTCAGCGGGCGCTTACACAACGTATCCCTGAACTGCAGCCTATACATAAAACCCCCATCCAATTTTCACGCCAGCTGTGGCATTACCACTACCTCACCCAGCACCGCATCGCCTCCCTCGACATGAGACTAACGCTCCTTTATGCCAGCCTGGTCCCACTCGGCGCTGTCGTCCAGCAAGGTTCGCCCCTGGACCTATGTTCAGTGTAGTGCCCCGTGCTGAATCCGAGCTTCCTGCAGTGTACGCGACAAGCCTGCCAAGGGATATCTCCCCCAGACAGAGTACACTACTCGACTCTGTCCCCTCCGCGGTATATCCTCTCCTCGCTCTTCTCCCTGGGTGCACAGGATAACAGTGGCCGCAGTGTAGCTCCGCGTGCGCACCTATCGTTAAAGTGCTTGACTCAACAGTGCGTCTAACCCACATTCTTTTGTTTCTGACCCGTGTCAATGTCCGTCCCTTACCAGACATGCACTACGACCAGCTGCTTATGCACCAGCACGAACGCGCGCTCCCTCGAGACGTGCGCCAACTGCATCGTGCGCGAGGTCCCCAACACCCTCAGCGCGGCCAAAATCGTCCTCGCGGGTCAGTCCCCGCTCCACGCGCTGCTGTTGCCCTGCAGCTGCTGACGCCTACCTAGATTTCAAGTCCGCGTGCTCGGGTGTAACACTCCCGTCGCTCAGCATCACCGCGTCCGGTTCAACAGCGACGCGCACCACGACAACTGGAACCCGCACCACCACCACACGCACGAGCACGACGCGCACCACCACAAACAATCCGTTCCCCACGAAAATATATGGGAACGACAATATGTTCGTGAGCACCAGCGCTGCGGTGGCTGGCGCCGCGTCATCTCTAGTCCTGTTGGGCGCGACGACCGTGCTAGCCGTAGGCCTGGCCTTTTTATGATCCCCCACAGGGCTTGCTGTGCTTTATTCGGCCTATCCGGGTTACCTGTTGTTCGCATGTATTGGACACCTTTGGCAGCAGTTGGGTGCTGTATACGTATACCCTGACTTTTGAGAGAGTACAATGTTGGATATTTGAATGACGATCGAGGCGGAAGAAGCCTAAAGAACTCCAGAGCCATGTGGCGCCACGTGCGCCCGGTAACCAAACACATCTCCCCGCTGTCCCGATCGTCCGAACCTCCACAATGACCTTCAAGGCCGATGTTGCACCACCACTTGATCAATGACAAATACACGTACGAGGAGGGCGTGCAGATCGAAAGTCGCTTGATGGCCTAAGCCCCGACATGAAAAAAAAAACACCAAAATCCATCACACTGTCCAAGTTCGACGATCGGGCTCAAGTGTGAACTCGGGCAACTAGTGAAAACAATTCAAACGACCACAAGGACTCCTATGTATGTGTACACATGCCATTAATCCGCTTCCACGAGCTCAAGGCCAACAAGGACGCTGAACAGCCTCAATGTCATGTCTGGCCACGAGTCCCTGTGAGGCCCAAGGGGTGGGGTGGCGACGCTAAGTATTAATAGCCCTGACCAATGTTGAACTCTTCCCGTTTATCCGATTTGAAGGTCGCGAGATGCTACCGACCCACCCTCACTAGCCCGACCACTGGCCATATATCAGCAACTACCTGTGCCCGGTGCGTACTCGAGCGGTGTACCAGCCCAAGCACCCATTTCTTGTGTGATGATCAGCCTTGGCATTCTCTTGGCTCGAACCCTGCACCCCGCATCGCCTTCAAAGTCTCTGCCTGTCTCTGCGAACCTCCCCAGTTCTATTTATTCCGTGGAATGAGTGTGGATCCGGCCTATCTACTCAACAAGCAGGCTCTCAAGGTCGAGTCGCGCCTGTCAGCCAACCAGGCAGTGCCTAACCGGCGGATTTGCTGTCTAAACACCAGGCGGGCTGAGATTCAAGAACCACCACTCATCTGGACTTTCCTTCTCCCATCCTGGTCCTCAGCGGGCGCTTACATGACATATCCCTGAGCTGCAGCCCACAGGTACATAAACCCATCCAATTTTCATGCCAGCCGCCACACCACCTTCAAGTTCACCCCACCCAAAATCGACCTCTCGATATGAGACTGACGCTCTTTTACACCAGCCTGCTCTCGCTTGGCGCTGTCATCCAGCAAGGTTCGCCCCCGGACCCGCGTTCAATGTAGCGCCCCGTGCTAAGAGTTTTCTGCAGTGTACGCGACAAGCCTGCCAAGGGATATCTCCCCCCGACAGGGCACTCTGCTCGACAGTGTCCCCTCTGCGGTACGTCCCCCCTCCCCTTCTCCTGGGCTTGCAGGATAATAGCGGCCGCAGTGTAGCTCCACGTGCGCACCTATCGTTAAAGTGCTCGACTCAACGGTGCGTCTACCCACATTCTTCCATTTCTGACCCGTGTCAATGTCCGTCCCCTGCTAGACGTGCACTACGAATAGCTGCTTGTGCACCAGCACGAACGCGCGCTCCCTTGAGACGTGCGCCAACTGCATCGTGCGCGAGGTCCCCAACACCCTGAGCGCGGCCAAAAGCATCCTCGCAGGTCAGTCCCCGCTCTACGCGCCGCTGTTGCCCTGCAGCTGCTGACACCCATCCAGATTTCAAGTCCGCGTGCTCGGGCGTGACACTCCCGTCGCTCAGCATCACTGCTTCCGGTTCAACCGCGACGCGCACCACGACGACCGGACGCGCACCACCACTACCCGTACAAGCACGAGCACAACGCGCACTCCCACCACCACGGACATTGTGTTCCCCATCGGTATATTCGGAGACGGAGATATGTTTGTAAGCACTAGCGCTGCAACGGCGCCGGTCCCTGGTCTTGGCCGACGGGTGCTGGGTGGTCTGGCCTTTTTGTAGTCCTCCATGAGGTTGACTGTGCTTTGTTTGATCCATCCGGGTTACCTGTTGTTCGCGTGTATTGGACGCCTTTGGTAGCAGTTCGGTGCTGTATACTTATACCCTGATTTCTGAGATATGTAATTACCCGGTTTATAATTACTGTACGGGATGAGGTACATGTGCATGACTACAGTAACAGCCATGCTCGACACCACTTCATGTCCGCCTGTAGGATGTCGTGAGCCACGGGGACGGTACAGAATTCGCGAGGGCTACGCACGTCTTTGATTGTTAGCGCGGCTTGAATGTCTTGAATGACGCCCTCAGCCTCCCTTTCTGCCCGCCGGATCCGCTTGTTGCGCAGCTCCGACTTTCTGTCGACGATGTACATGGGTATATCTTTCGGTTTAGTTCTGTATCTCCCCCTCTGGGCGACTTCACCACACCATCTTGCTTCCGTCTCGTATTTCAAGACGAGGGTTGTGATAGTACCTTCAATGATCGCCGCTGCTGCAAGTAGTGAAACGGGAAATTGAAGGATATCCGGCTCTGGGAGATGTCATCAACGATACGGTACGCCCTAGACCGAGATCCTGCTGACCTAGCACAGAATCGAACAGGATACCCCACGCTTGTTGTCTGACATTGCTCCAGGCGCCGCTAAAGTTGAGCAGCAGGCGCAAGGATGAAAGTGCGAGCCATAGGTCATCCATGAAAGCTTGGGGTGTCATGCCGAGCTGGTAGGAAAATGCTTCGAGTACATCCCGTTGTGCATTCTAGAAAGTGTAAATTATTAGAGAAATTCCACGCCAGAATAAAGTTGGGACAACCTCCAAATCTTGATGTGATGGTCGATGAGGAGCGAGCGCTTGGAACTCATGAGAAAGTACCGGGACCAATGGCTCCAAACAGTCCCTATGGAACTTGCACAGGGAAATGTTGTCAACTGGCGGGGGGCAAGAAAAAATAAGTATATACCTTGACGCTGAGGGACATACACCCAATCGCGATGTCCCAGATTACAAGCTCCCACACATCATCCGCCTCTCCCGATTCGGCAAGAGTCCCGGTGATGGCATGCCTCCGCGAGATTGGGCTCTGGGGAGAATCCCCCATAACGAGAAAAAAGTAACGAAGAAACATATATGCAGCATGGAATCGTGTTTCAGGGGAGGTAGCCAATTGATCAAGGAGATCCGGGACACCCAGCGGGGACGTGTATTCGATGGTTTGATTCGTACTTGTGGAAATAAGCGATGCGGAACGGGAGCTGGTCATTGAGGTGGATGTGGAAAAGGATGCAGGCGAAGCCAGGGGAGCCGGAGATCGGATTTGTGGACGGGTGAAATGGGGGTATACTGGTAAGACCTGGGATGAGATATTAGGAAGTGCAACACGGGTTGGAATCAATGTGTTATCCGGACAGACCTTGAGTATCCATTCCACGACCCGGGACCTTAATGCTCCCCCAATCCCAAGTATATCGTCCCATTTGTCTTGGTCGAAATTATCCGCGTTGTGGCCGATAGCCTCCTCGGGTAACTCGTGAATGGTAAGCACTTCCTCCCAGTCACCAGATTCCATTGCCAAGCGTGGGGCCTGCGGCTTTATATATAGTCCATCCCGCTCTCTTCCGGCGGCCTCCCGTTCCACCAGCCTCTGTAGTCGTAGCTTCGCAGCCGCCTCCGGGTTAAGTGGAAAGGTAGAAACATGCTGATCGGGCGGAGCTATTATCGGAACTGGGGGTTGTAGGGGTCTACAAGGATGGATATAATTTGTAGGTGTGGCCGGTTCCGTTGGTATCTCTCGGGGGTATTAGGGCGCCGAAGGGGGAATATATTTGGGCTTACCATATTGTCATCAGTAGATCGAAGCGATTCGGCGCGTCTCAAACTTGCTGATCTAAAGGAGTGCGTGTGAGGGGGCGTGCTCAGTTCACAAATTTTCTGCTTCTTCCGGGCAAAACTATCATTTGATGATTGGCATTGAGCCGCATACGATTCCGCACGTTTGATAATACGGTATCCAGATGAGGCCATTGCGTTTGGTGTTAGGCTGCCAATTGAAACAGTTAAGAAGGAATCGCATTTATGGGGAAGATGAATAACTGACTCGTGATCCTGCGTTTCCCTTCGCCTTTTGGAAATACGAGGAATCCGCTCGGGGGATGGGCTAGCAAAGGTTGGACCATCGGATTCAATCTCCATCGGACTATAGGATGTAAATATTAGTATGTCCTTATGTCGCAACCCGCCATGTCACCTTTCTTCGGATCGGGAACTTGCGCAGCTTGCATCCTCGGGCTCTGGGACGCTTAGGTTTGCAAATAGCGCTGTTGATACGTGGAAGTTGGCATCCTGGGTAGCCTGAACGGCGGTAGAAGTGCTCATTTCATCACCGATTTCGTCTTTTAACATTTTAGCTTGAGACAGAAGCGCATAGAGTCTATTGGAAAATTCATCGCGGTGAAAAGGAAAGCTTGATTCCGAGTCAGTGCTGGGCTGAGAAATCGCAGGATCGTTTTCTCCTTCTCTAAGAGGGGACGTTTCTGGCGATAGACCGGAGCAGTGAGATTTCGACACCAGCTTATCGTACATGGGGCTTGAATCCGAAAGCGGAGAACTCGATCCCGGAGACGCTGGTGAAGAGAATTCGGGAGGGCTACTCGATGGCGGTACATGAATCTCTCCAGGGGCCTCCTCCGTCAAGCTTTCTAGAGGTGTCTGGTAAGGGCGCAGAGTAGCAAAGCTCGAGAGACCGGACGGGTATGATTCTTCGCCCCAAGTTTGGCCGCCAGTCTCTTTATCCATGAGAGCCGAACGCATATAAGCATGTAGTTTTATACCAGGGGGTTTCCGGAGCACGACTGGAGTCTTTGGTGAGCGAAACTGAGCGAGTCTAGAGTACGAAGATGGGGGTAATGCCGAAATGCTGGAGCCTGGAGTTGAAGCCGTTTGTGGTACATTTTGCGATACTGTTAGATTTGGTGCTTCAAAGTCCCCCAGAAGATCAGGTACGCCGGAGAAATGATAAGAGCCCCCGTCGTCCATGGGTATTAGGCCTTGATTCAATTCGTTTCAATATTGCTTCAGCCTTCAATTGGTTCCGAATCGCCAGAGAAAGCCGGAGAAACTGCCCAGGGCCTGTCCTGAAATTTCAGAAGAACTTTGCAAACAGCTCCTGCTCGAAAAGTATCCGGATATCTGAAAATGGTGGTCACTCAGTACTCAGCGTTCAACATGTCGTCAGGAACGTTGACGATCATTTGAAGCTTGAGCTTGAAGTCGAGATGTTTTGCTTTGTTGTGCATAATGGGCAGCTGATATGCAAGATGCACGAACGTTGCGGTACGGTTTCATGTCCGCGGTGTGGGGCGTCAATTCTCGTGTATGAAATGTTATACTCGTTATTACAGAGGCGTTAATATCATGATGGTATACGATACAGTGCGCATTATTGAGTTGGAGGTTCGTGTTTAAAGAATTCGGGATGGGGCTAAGGAGATTTAAATGAATAATTTATGCATAAACGTATTTACTCATAGGACGCTTGGGAGGAATTTTGGGTCACTGATGATCAATGATTCGTCAAGGGGCTTTGACCATTTATCTAACTTTCTTTCAGCCCAAACGCAAGCAGCAGCAGAATTGGACGCACCAGGACATGCTAAAAAATAACCCTCAAGCGTGTTAACAAAGCGTTCCTGATATTCTGCAGGAGGAATGACGGTTGTAGCTTTTCCAGAATTCAATCCTTGTTTCGCTTTATACTCTAGCGTCTTGGCAAATGTATAACTCCCTGGGAGATTATAAGCTCAGTATAGTATGCCTGCCAAGCCACGCACCAATAGTATCCACTAATCCACAAACAATTTGCTTATGTTCTTCGTCAACCCCGAGAAGGAGGGAGTAGTCCATGATGTTACTTTTTGACAGGAACTCGGCATCGTTCTTAATTGCCTCCCGCAGGACGCACTTGGAGTGTGGCCTGACCAGCATTAGAGTTCGTTGCTGGCCTGATTATGAGATGGTGAGTAGTCAGAAACGGCAAAAATGAGAAGGCAAGGTCACCTTCGATCCATTCGCCGTCGAACAAGGTCCTTGGGTTTTGAGCGGCCGAGGACGTGCTCGCTTTGACTTTACGACCTTGGATGCCTTTCAGGTCGAAAGTCTTGACAATGCTCCGTTCGTAAAAAAGATTTTCCATCACGAGGAGATCCGCCTTCGACTGTATTGTCCCTGTTTCCAGATTGCGAATTTCGATGGTATAGAACCCGATCAATTTCGCAAGCACAGTCGCCTTATTGGCTGAGGTGTCCATATATCGAAAATATGATGGCGCCAATTCAATCAAGACCTGCCTAAACAAAAGAGCATCAATATCGTTCTGATCCCGGAGCACGGATAAACTTACAAGTCAGCAACATTCCATGCGTTGACCAGCGTTTTGATGATGAACCGATCATCGGATGTCTTCCAAAAGTTTGACTTGCTCTTACCCCCTTCGGCGGCCCAATTAGTGCTCCTTGATAAACTCTTCAGGAATATATCATCAATGCCACACCGGCGCCGGAGGATATCGAACTGCTTTGCATAATAAACTGTGCAGCTAAACTTGAGTCGCTTCCCAATAGTCCAATCGTACTTGATATGGGGTCGTTCATCGATATGAGTCGCCTCGGGGGTTAGTAAGCCGTGATGGTTCTTGGACATCGGGGAGGTGCGGGTCTTTTCGGGCGTGTTGAGCACATATCGCATTGCTACATTCAGGCTACTTGACAATGTGGTTGTGAAAGAGGATGTGGTAGACCGGCTCTCGGAGGGGCCGCTGCTGATGTTTGATTCTCTTTGTTGGGAATCTGATCCGTCTTTGGGCGGGGGTGTAGGGGAGCGCGCGTCAACACGAGCCTCTGGTCCTATGGTCATATCACTTTCAACAGAGATGATAGAGGATGACTTTCCGCGCCGTATGTGAGCATCGAAACCGGAGCTAGACGTTGATGAGCCCGACATTACCGAGCTCGGGCGCGATAATTCTCCCGAACCTAAACCGAAGTCTTGCAGTATTTTGCCTGCCGATTCTGCTGCTTCCGGTAGCCCGCTTACTTCTCCATCAGCCGCATATTTACTAATCTGAACATCCGGTTTAGCCCAGGCGGATGGCGGGGTCCCACTTGCGAGCCGTGGGGTGGAACTTCCTATCGTACCAAACCGGGACAGCGGAAGTCCGCTAGACAAATCCAATGGTGATTTTTGTCTGAGGACCTCTCTGAGAGATAGAAGGGATGTAGGATCGCGTGGGTGCTCCTTGCGACTTATGACAGCGGAGTAGGCTTCGGGTTCATGCCAAACGACGTCTTCTGATCGGGATCTGGTTGTTTATACGTAGAGGAGGTAAATAACCTGTATCCCGTGGTTGTGGCAAAGAATGACGAGTGCGATGCTTGAGACGAGGGTGAGGAGGCAGATGATTCTGTGGGATGTTGTATCCGCGCTATGGACATGTTCAAAAGCTCCCTGTTATAATCCGCAGTACTATTTGACATTAGGCCATGGAAACATGTGCGTTCAAACCTGACTTACCCGAGAGTGAACGAAATAATACTGCCCCAATCATCTTCCCGAACGATAACATTCGCACCTGGAACAGCATGACAACCCTTCTTCCACCACTCTGGTTCATCGATCCTCATTTTTTGTCCTAAATCGACTTTACCAACAGCCGGTAAATGCTTGTTTTGCCACGCAAGTAATCGGCGCCGGGCACCTTGGGCTGAAGAGAGGAACGACCGACGAACCTCGTTCAAGGAAGAGGTCGGCGTCTGCGATAACTGGGAATAAAGTGCTTGCTCGGCTCTTTGAAAATTATGTCGGAGATTTGATAGCAATTGTGCAGGATCTTGGTTCTGCATCAACGGGGGCGTAGTATGTGTGGTGGATGACGTGATAGGGAAATATTCATTCATATCATCCTTGATGGAGAAGTAGGCGTACTCGGTGGAAGGGGAGGTAGAGCAGTCGAATAAGTAGACCCAGCAGTTTCCGAGGCTTCAGATTCATCATACACGTCATCCTCAGATGGTAGGCGAGGGAGTGCCTTGTGAAATGCTTTCAAATCGTTCGCCCCTAAAATGCTCTCCTGGGACACATGAACATGCGATTGCGTCTACACCAAATAGACATACCAGATGGTCTATGTGATCTGAGACACCTTCCCACCACCGTTTGATTTCACGTCTGACCTGCTTGTGTTCCGCCCCTCCCAATTCCTGAATACCGGTTTCCGTATTGGTCGAGCCTCTCGATGTCCTATCACCGCTGCGGATTATCTGCAGCCGAGGAACGCGCAGTTCGAAGATATCTTCAACATTCAATTTAAATGAGATAATCCATCTATTCAGTGAAAAATGGCGAATGATATTCAGACGCGAGTTTGGCAATTCCTTCCAAGGCTTTGGAGGTGGCGAGGTATGTTCGCAAAAGTCTGGCAATACACAAAGTACGGGCGAATAAACCAAAAGCTCCAGGAACTTGGAAAACGAGAACAGCCTACAACGAAATGAGCAACAGATCTATGGCGCTAGTTGAACTTGCCTTGTGCCTTTGCTCATCTCAGTGTAACTGGACTCGCAACCGCAAATAGCACAACTTTGCCAAACTATGCACGAGTTGGCGTTCCTCCCAGATGGCTCCACATCATTTCTACAATAATTTATGGCGATACGCAAGGAACCATGGATAAAACGCAGCTCGTGCTCTCCGCATTTGAATTGGCAACCTTCCCTGGTACATGGTTCCTGCGCAGTCGTGACAAGCCCGGAAATCATGTTATAAAGAGTTTTATCTTCTAATGGGTTGGAGGAATAGTGCCGGTATGTGATTAAACGTGGACGACCGCAGGGCGTAACGAGCATCGGAGGTTCACTGGGTGCAATGGCTTCAGGTTGAGGAACGGCGAGATAGGGCGTGTGCTGTGAGAACAGGATAGATAACTCTTGTTGTCGCACAAACCCCGGCATTCCCGACATGCCCCGTCCGAAAGAATCCAATCCATCCCAACCAAGAATGCTGGATAGTCCCACCTTTTCATCCCCTTGTAGCCGACTGTCGGGCTTCCTTTTCTCCTTTTCCGCCAATTCAATGAGGAGATGGGGTGGGGCAAACGATACGCCCACCGAAGTGGACAGAAGGATTTACTAGCGTCAACGCGCCTTAGCGCTGAATTAAAGGGCTGGCTTCGGTTGTCTTTATCCTGGGGTGGCTTCCTAAAGGAAGGCCTTCTATCTGAAATGAATGAAAACCGGCGGGCCCTAGTCGGATTACCGTCCATTGAAGACGGTCGATTGTCGTCTGCATTGTTTAAGGTGATCCCAAGATCGAGTGAACCCCCACGACCCAAAATAGAACCCGGAGATATCTCCCGATGAGTGAAGCTCTTCCTCGAGAAGAGTGAATATATCCCGGATGGTATGAGAGACGTGAAGTTCTTTGGTCTAGACCAGGCTTCTGGTCGATGGCGAATGGTTCGGAACAGACGAAGAGGGGGAGGAAGCTTTGGCCGGGGATATTTGAGGGGAATGCCAAAATCGTGAGCAGATGTTGTTCCAATAGGAGCGAAAGATGCAAATAAATTGCCACCCGAAGAATTTCGCGGAGGAAGCTATGTTGCGAGGGTGATGTGATGCCAACGAATGCAAAGTGCCCCCCACAAGCCGCGCGGCAGATTCGACTGGACAGGGACAAGTCATTATGAGAATGAATCAGCGTCTAGATACCACAAACCCTCAGGGAATCCGTGCAAGATGATGTCACTGACCTCAGCATCATTATCCGGGATGGAGAAGATGCCTTTTTGGAAAACGCAACCGATTCCGGCCGGCAGCAACATAGTGGTCAAGTCACGTTCCCCAGGGAGGTTGGGTTCCAGGCTACCCGCGGGTGTTAAAGATAATAGCAAATGCAAATGTCCTTCAGATGGCTCTGAGGTGGATGGCATTGAACCTTCAGCTTCGGAGGCCAACTTTCGTAGATGCTCTAGGGCGTTGCTGCGACTACCCTCGGATCCGGAACTTGAAACATCCTCCAGGGCTTTGTCTTTATCATCTAGTGAGAACCGCCTATCTGTGGGTGGGGTCTTTTCTCTTCTTTCAGGAAATTGTGCATGACCCGCATGAACCCCCGTCTCCCGTACCCCCTGCAGCCAGCCACCATATGCTATGCTCTCGCCCAGGTTGTCGAGTGCGTGCTCCAATGAGGAAGCCCACTCCTCTCGTTTACGGTCAAGTTCAGATTCCTGTACATCAAACAATAGGTGTCGAATAACTTGTGATTGATGAGCTCTGGCTGGGATCGAAAGCACATGCGAGGTTGGAACCGCTGGTAATGGCTTCTGGTCCGTCATCAGAGTGGACTCTGCCCGATAGATCAGGCGAGGCGTCGATGGTTGCTGTGCATCAATATCCAGTGTAAGAGCTCACTGGCCTCACCAGCTTGTTGTAGTGTAGCGACCGCAGCGAAGGACTGAAACTGGATGGTATAGCTGTGTATGAAGAGGAAAGTGCGAAGACTCCCATGTCTGATAATTGGTTCACGTGAACACTTCTGAATTAGGGCCTCTTCGCTTCCAACCTGTCCTCAACTGTCTCACAAAAGCGACGCATCATCTTACGGCTGCGTTAACACAACTTTTCGTGGCCCATGGAATCGACGCAATGATGGACTCGAAGTTGCAAGGGTTCCGAGCTGGCGAGGGAGTGACAGATTTGGGGTAGCATCGCAGTTTGTTCACATTGCGAGACTTAACTGACACCGCTTGCAGGTACATATAAATGAATACCTCACAGGATTATTGCTCTCACCCCATATTTGTGTTCCCACCAACTTATACCCCCCGAACTCCAAGGAAACAAACCACCACTATTGTTTACCGGTAGAGGCGGATAATCTATAGACCACGATTTGTTACTGGAGTATTGGGTTCGAGGTTCTGTATCAGAATTACTGTCTCAAAAGCATCGTGTTGTCGCTTAAGCTTGACATTCCCGAACCACCCTCATCAGGACTGACCACCGTGGTAAGTGGCGTTCATTGACCGGTGAGACCATCTTCCCAAATGTTTCAACCGTCGCAAACCTTGTCTCGGTGGAGTAGACGCAATTCTTTAATCCCCTTTTATCAGATTGCCCTTCTACCATTCAAAACACTGTGTCTTGTTATCTCTCTTTCAAGTTCTTGCCATCAAGTTCTCAAGGACTACGAATCATTTTTCCCACTCAAATCATGGATCATCCAGAAATTCGTCCAGAAATCGGCCAACACCATTCTAACATTAGCCGCGCCCTTGGATTGGCTTTCATAGCGGGGGCAAAACCTTCAACCAATCCATTGATGGGAGTTATTTACATCCACTGTGGATTTAGCTAGGTAACACTGGTCAGCGGACCGCTTTCTAGGTTTATCCCACGGCCAAGAATTATTGATCAATATACCCTTGTTGGTGCCATCTTCGATGGATGTATAGTGGGTTTCGGGCGATTGAATCGTGTCTTTTCAAGCGATAAACTTGAGGCTGCCTTGCGATAGACCATAATCATAACGTTTGCGCAAAAGGCGACGAAATTCGAATATCCCTATTGGATTACGTTGGCATCCGTGAGTTCGATGATCGGCCTCACCCCGCATTCAATAGATGTTCCCGAAGCCTCCCCATTTCAAGTCACGCTGCCTTCTAACGCGCCGAAACCTTCACACACCATAATGATCCACTGCTCAACCAGTGAATCCATATCATCTCATCTGACCACCTGTCGGTGTTTGCACTTCTCAATCTTGTGGGACCTAGTTGCATCTCGGCCACGGTATGTCATGTTTCGTGAACCCCAAGGATAGAATATCCATTTTTGTGTGTGGACAAATCCTCATGGGTCAATGTACTCACCCAAGCGTAGAACGTGATCCCCTTTGCTCCTCTGTTCTGGTATCCCTCTTTGTCATATGATGGGCGCCGCAATCGCTTTTCCCACTGGGTATGGGTATGTACATGGTATACGTATCCATTCGGAGTTTGCTAGGCCATTATAAAAGGTTTGCTAGGTACCTTGGGATCCCCAGAATCACTTGTATTCTAACATCATCCATTTAACATCGAAATTACTATGGGCCATCCCGAAGAGGTCGACGTTATTGTAGCTGGTGGTGGGCCCGCAGGTTTGTCGTGCAGATGTATTGTGATACGTCTTGCCCAACCCTGTTTCTACTAGGATGCGTCGTCGCCGGCCGGTTGGCATACGCGGACCCAAACTTGAAGGTCATGCTTATTGAGGGTTCGTCTCAACAATATTGTCTAGAGGTTCAGCCATCTTATAATTAACAGGGGGGGCAAATAACCGCGACGACCCTTGGGTTTATAGGTTTGTGGCTGAGTCCCGACTCGGGGCCCAGTTTGCCTTGCTCATCACACATATGAAAGACCCGGCATTTATGTCAAGAACATGCAACGTGATGGAGTGTGGGTTTTCGGCAGTTCTCGCATTGTTTTATCACTAACCCATACCACCTAGAAACGACAAGGCGACATTCTATACCGACACAATGGCATCTTCTTACCTCAGGGGAAGGCAGAGCATTGTCCCGTACGTCTCATAGCCTCTTCCTCAGTAGTAACTAACACACCCTTGTATAGATGTGCTAATATTCTCGGTAAGATGCCACTCAAGCTCCCCCAAAATTGTGCCACTTGTTAACGCACAAAATCCCACAGGTGGTGGGAGCAGGTATGTGTGAATTTACACATCTACTAATGTGTGCTAAATATCTGCTCGTAGCATTAATTTCCAGGTATGTTTGGCGCAAGTGTTGCCCCATGCATTGACTTATAGAAGCTCTAAATGACAGATGTACACAAGGGTATGCCTAAAGTACCACCTTTTCCATTATAAAATTGACATCCCGCCCAGGCATCAGCCTCCGATTGGGGTTCGTCCTAAAAAACAGCTCCCACTCCCAAAATATTGACTCTTTCCAGATGACTTCAAAACTGAGGGCTGGACCGCCAAAGGTATTTCCGCGCTCCACACTCCCTACCATGACTAAAATACGCCTACAGATCTCCTGCCTCTCATGAAACGAGTAAGCGAACCGGATCTCCGGGAAGCAGTATTTCTAAAAATATCCCGAAGTTGGAGAATTACCAGAAGCCCACCAACAATGATACCCATGGTTATGATGGACCAATCGCAATCAGCAATGGAGGAACTATCACCGCACTCGCTCAAGATTTCCTGAGGGCCTCAGATGCTGTTGGAATCCCGTTCAGCGGTATGTCCTAATCCAACACCTATGAAAATAATATTAAATTTATCCATTCAGACGATTTACAAGGTACTCCGGCTCTTTACACCGAAAAGCGTTCCCCATAATCTATAATTATTTAGACCTGGATACATCCCACGCTGCTGAAATCTGGGCAAAATACATCAATAGGCACACAGGAAGGCGTAGTGATGCTGCCACCGGCAAGTGTATCTATAGCTTCCAACCGATCGCTTAATGAACCGTGTATATAGCCTATGTCCACAGCGTCATGGATGTCCAGAGCAACCTTTACCTGCGCACAAACGCACGAGTCTCACGTGTCATCTTCGAGGGTACCAAGGCAGTCGGTGTCGCATACGTTCCAGCCAGGAACCGTGGCCATGGAGGCCAAATCAAGGAGACGATCGTCCGAGCACGCAAATGTGTTGTGCTCAGCAGTGGAACGCTTGGGACGCCCCAGATCCTCGAGCGCTCAGGTGTTGGTTCCGCAAGTCTGCTCAAGAAGCATGACATCAAGGTCGTCAGCGATCTCCCAGGCGTTGGGTATGTTACCCCTTTTATCCTTGAACCCAAGCTAAACTGTGTGTTAGTGAGGAATACCAGGATCATTATACAACGCTTTCGAGTGAGCCCGTTCTGAAGCCGTATTGGAATTCCACCTGACAATTGTCCTAGTCTACCGCGTGTCGAACGAGAGCACCACCTTGGACGACTTCCTACGTGGTGACCCTGAAGTCAGGAAAGAGGTAATTCCACCAGCATCGGTCATCATAGGAAATCTCACTCAAACGTGTGTAGCTGTTCGCTGAATGGGAAACGAGCCCCGAGAAAGCGAGGCTTGCATCAAACGCCATCGATGCTGGGTTCAAGATCCGGCCCACAGAAGAAGAATTGAAGGAGATGGGCCCCGACTTCAAGAAGCTCTGGGACACTTACTTCAAAGATAAGCCTGACAAGCCTGTGATGTACGCGATACCTACCACCATCCCTTACCATGGTGCTGACCAACCAATAGGTTCGGATCCATTGTTTCAGGAGCTTACGCCGACCATTCTCTTCTTCCTCCCGGAAAGTACATGACCATGTGCGTGGCTAGTGTTCGTTATTTGGTATATACTGAATATACTTTTTCAGGTTCCAGTACCTCGTACGTATTGTTAGCCATTGGTCACTTCGGACTGCTGATCAACTCCAAATAGGAATACCCAGCGAGCCGTGGCAAGGTAAGGATTCACCCCTCCGCGCAAGGGCTCTTTAGCCTTACCCAACCTCCCCACTCCCCAGATTCATATCTCCTCGTCCAACCCGTACAAGGAACCCACCTTTGACAGCGGTTTCATGAACCACAAGGCTGACTTTGCACCCATCCGATGGAGTTACAAGAAGACGCGTGAGATCGCCCGGCGCATGGACGGTACGTGCTGATATACCCCAAAAGTCGAACATCGACTAACGCGACGCGCGATTGGCTAGCATTCCGCGGGGAGCTGACGTCGCATCACCCGCACTTCCACCCTGCCTCGCCTGCGGCGACGCGCGATATCGATATCAAGACTGCGAAGCAAATCCTCCCTGATGGGTTCACAGTTGGCATTCATATGGGTACCTGGCACAAGTCAGTACCGACCGCCTTGTATGGCATCGTCGCTGAGTTCATTTCTCGTACAGGCCCGGAGAGCCTTTCAACGCAGACAAGGTCCACGACGACATCAAGTATACGGAGGAAGACGACAAGGCCATCGATGATTGGATCGCAGGTGTGTACAGAGTGCACCGTTGCTGGCTCTGTTACTAACCTATTCGGACACAGATCACGTTGAGACTACCTGGCACAGTCTCGGTATGTGATACACCCTTGCCCCAAGCACCTTCTGATATTCTCCCTAATATAGGAACGTGTGCCATGAAACCACGGGAGGAAGGTGGTGTCGTCGACGCCCGCTTGAACGTCTTTGGTTCGTCTCCTCCCATCGCCCAGCCAAGTTCCGGCTCAACCCTGTGATATTTTAGGAACCCAAAACCTCAAATGTGTTGACCTGAGTATCTGCCCGGTACGTCCCACTCCCTACTCTTGTATCATGGCTCATGGCCTTCCAGGACAACCTCGGCACGAACACATACTCCTCCGCCTTGCTTGTCGGTGAGAAGGGCGCGTCCCTCCTTGCCGAGGATCTCGGTAGGCGTCTGCTCCGCCCTACTCACGCTACTAACTTCAACTAAACTCTAATCAGGCTTGAAGATCAAGACGCCCCACGCGCCTGTACCCCATGCACCTGTGCCAAAGGGCGCTCCCGCGACACAGATGGTCCGCTAAGCTTTCCATGTCCGCACTTGAATGTGTTCCACAAGTAACGTTTGGGGTTGTATATCTTCACTGTTCTAACCCTTTGTGTATGAGTAGCAATGTTTACCGAAATGATAGTCATGATTTTGTGCATCCGATTATGCCTGCGCCCTCGAAAACACTCCGATTCACCCATATCCCTCTGCCGAATGTTGAAATGCTGAATATTCAAGAACGTTGAGCTTGAGACCTTGTACATGTCTCCCCATATCAACGTGCCCAGCACTCCGCATTTGTTCAAATAATATTAGCACGCAAAACACAACACGATAGATATGCCACAGTTGCCTTGTTACTTACTTGTACTTTTACATCCCCCATCCGTCCATGTGTACAGGTGCAGGGCGAGGACCTCATACCAACTTTATTGCAAAAAAGCGGCACCTACACAGGCAAAACGGGGTAAGTGATAGAAAGAGGGAAAATTCAGCCCGGCCCGCGCAATCACACAATCCCCTTGACGAGCATGTTCTCCAATCGGCAGTACTCGGGAACAATCGCTGCGTACGTCATGAACGCGTCCAAATCCGGCTCCGCGACCTTGGCCAGCCCGACCTGCGCCTCCGCATCAGCGGTTGCGAGTGCGACCACGGGTGTCAGCGGTGTCGGCGTGGATGGCTGTCCGTTTGCGTTAGCTCCGAGAGCAGGGCTGATAATACCCAATCGGGTGTGGTGAATGCGGTGGAGGGCGCAGCCTCCCGAGCTGGATGTATCTATCGTAGACATTGTCGGTGCACTTGGTCTCGAGGCAAAAGAAGTGTCGCCGAATGGGGAGTACATCCCACCTACGCCTGGTGCCGCCTGGAGTCCCTGCCGTTCGAGCTCCATCTGCATCTGCAATTGCTGCATCTCCTCATCTTCCTCCTCCTCCGCAAACACTGTTGCCCCAAGCCCCGATCGCCCTCCGTAAGGCGTACTAGCTCCACTATTCGCCCCGCTCCCTCCTCCTGCCACAGAAAGGCCCAGCCCGCCACTACCCCCCACATTCGTCCGCAGGGCGATGCCACCTGTCTTGACCCACCGCTTCCCCAGCAGTCGCCTCATCTCGTCCTCAAACACGCTCAGCCCCCCTGCTCCCACATCCCTGCCCCACACCCATCGTGCCACGTATGCACTACCAAGGGCAGCACGCCCGGATACCCCAGCGCTGGAGCATTGCGATGCGGCACAACTTGCGCAGAATCCACTTGTGTGGCGGGCACGAACACGGGCGCGTTGAATACATCCCCCACCAGGTTGGAAACGCTTGGGAAATTGGCTGCGGCGCCTGTGGAAAGGATTCTTGTGGGGAGTGGTGTGTGGTCGTATGGGTCGAAGGGTAAACCAAGGCTGGAAGTAACAGAGCTTGAGCGCCCCGGTAGTGGTGTAACCTGGGCGGGGGAGGGGGCGTTTTTACGAGCCCCAAGAACGCCGGTGGCGATCATGCGGGACCACTTGACACGGAAGGAGAGGATCTGGCTCTCGAGGAGGCAGCGCGGGTTCGCACGGAGGTCACGGAATTCGTTGACCTTGATCCCGGTTTCGAATCGGAATATCCCTTTGACATGGGAGAAGGGGTAGCTATCACCTTGCAAGTGCCAGAAGGAGAATAGCTTGTCATCCAATCTATTTAGTATTGTCAGCATCAGCATGGGAAGGAGTTAAAGGTGGGTGAACAAGAGAAAAAGCGTACCCAATAGAGCCCCCAGGTGGCACGATGGCTACAAGACGATCGAATGCGCTCCAGCTTTTTGTGTACATATCGCGTACAAGGGCTCGTGGGACATCGGCGTTCCGGCTGGAAAGGACAGCAATGTAGCGCTTCTTTTCCCCAGCCTCTTGTGCGGGGTGGGGAACAAGGCTGTATAGTCGCGTAGGGATATAGTGTTGTGCTGGGGTCATGAGGGTGTCCATGGGCCCAAATGACAGGACAGCGTCATTGGGGGAGGGGCAGACTGAGAGGTAGCTGGAGAGGAAGTCAGAGGTAAATGGTGCAACAATAGTGTCTGAAAGAAATATCAGAATGCCGTCATAAGCTGCGAGATAGGAATCGCACCAGGATCAAAACCATAGCGGTCCACTAGATATCTCGATACATTACCCGCCCGTCTCCCACCACCAGAAACATCAACCTCACCCAACCATCCACGAACCCTTCGCCCCTCTTCCCGATTCCCACCAACAATATCCAAAATCCCCTCGTCCCAATAACCCTGGGCCGGGGTTGCGGCTGCCCCGGCGCGCCCTGGCCGGCCGCGCCGTGGACCCATAATCCGGTGGTACACGCCTCGGGTTCACTCATGGGCATCCACTTCCCCGCGATGAGACTGCTGAAGAAGGCGCTAGCAAGTTGCACGCGGCCGGTCCTGTTCCACACGTCCTGTGTCAACTCCTCACGCACACGCATGAGCTGGGCTGCAATAAGCGAAGCGCTTGCACAGGCGCCAACCCGGGCAGCCATGCGGTCGGGTCCGCCGAGCCGGCTCTCAATGATGAGCGCGTGATTATGTGAGGAGGTATCCTGGGCTATGGGGGTGTTGGGGAGCGAAAAAGTATGTGAGGGGAAGTGCGCGTGAAGTGTGAGATGGGGATCTAGAGAAGACAGGGACGGCACAGTGGTTGATTTCCACCATACCAACGCATGCTAGACATGAATAATGAGTGAAATTAGCCGGGTAAAAAGAGGTTGAGCTTACCTGGGCTGAGCCACCGATGCATTTTATCCTGGTGAGATCATGATTCCTGTGCAGCTTCTCGAGGAGAATATCTAACGGTAATGAAATATTGGTGATCAGAAAGTGATCGAGATCGTAGAATTGGAAATTGGGCCAGGTATCCCACGATGACACATAAGACGCCGGAGCAGAAAAAATAATTTGCTTCCGTATTTACGCAGATGGCCAATACGCGCGCGCGTACTGCCATACATCGCTACGAATGTGGTGGAAAAACTCACCAAGGCCTTTGATCCACATTTCGACGGGCGTGGTGTACGCCTCACCCGGGGTCGTGAATATCCCTCCTTGCGTGCTGGACCAAGTGTCAGAGGCCAATAAGTCGCTGCAGCGTGGTGGACGCAACGCACCTGTATTCTGATACTTCCGTGTCGAAATCAACGCACTCGACGCCAATGAGCTCAAGGCTGTCATCAACGATCGATGCACGGAGCTGGTCCGTAGCAAGCTCAAGACCGAGGAAAAACGCGGGCCCAGGTTTTGCAGGCATCTGTAGTAGTATAGGCTAGTATTGAATGTGATTTGGTTGAAGATTGGTATCGCGGAATGATGGTATTCGGCCCGTTTCAACTAGAGTGAATGGGATTTTGTTACTTCGTACGTTCGTTATCGTTAGTTTTCGGTGGGAAGAAAGCTTGAGAACGCCTCAAGTTGCTGCTGCCAGTCTGCCCAGAGTTCCAAACAAAAAAGATGATTTCCAACATTCGATTTCTCAGGCCTCAGTTGCCTACCGTCACGATTATGTAATTGTCAAAGACTTTGATCATCAGCCTCTCTTCATTGGTTTCCGTTAATCAAACATGTCTTCAGCACGGCCTATCGTTTTTATGGACGTCAATATCGGCGAGACGCCCGCAGGACGCCTCAAGATGGAACTTTTTAGCGACATCACGCCAAAGTCAGTCGATCCATTTCACCTAGCGAGCCAAAAGACTCATGAACAAAGATAGGACGGCGGAAAACTTTCGGCAGCTTTGTACGGGAGAATACAGGTTCGATCACCACAATTCACTTTTCAGATTTATCAATTCTACGCAGGCTTAATTCTCGACCCCAAGGATACAAAAACGCGACGTTCCACCGGTATGTTGTCTGTATCTGTTTCAATGGCCTTGCTGACCACCCCAAAGAGTGTAGGCCATCTATTTTAGCATTTATGCAGCTATTGAACGCGTCGCAGTGTCCCAAATTTCATGTGTCAAGGCATGCTCCGCTTCTGCCTTCAAAGTTGTGCTGAAATAACTGGCCTGCAGGGGGTGACTTTTTGAAGGGCGATGGAACAGGGTCTTTTTCCATCTACGGCGACAAGTTTCCTGTCCGTCTTCTCTATTCGCCTTGCCGCCCATCGCGTTTGACTATTCCATCTCGCACAGGACGAGAACTTCCAAGAAAAACATACCGGCCCGGGGTTGCTGTCCATGGTACGCCCCCCTTTCTTTTCAAATCCCTCCCTCATCTACCCACAGGCCAATTCGGGACCCAATACGAATGGCTGCCAGGTACCCTTTCTTCCCTCTTGATCCAGCGCTCATCCTCATATGAGCCTCGCGCTAGTTCTTCATAACAACAGCAAAATGCGACTTCCTCGACGGAAAACATGTTGTCTTTGGCCGTGTTATCGACGGCATGCTCACACTGCGCAAGATCGAGAACGTTCCAACGGGGCCAAATAATCGGCCCAAGTTGGTTGTTAAGATTACAGGTAAACGGGCTATTCTCAGGTGTGCGTGGGCGCTAACGTGTGGCCATGATAGAATGCGGGGAAATGTAAATTGTCAATGTAAAAGGCAATTGGATCCCATGCGTATAGCGGTGTCGCGAATATATTCGATATCTCGATACACCAGACCTCCCTACACTACACGTCTTTCCATATGTACGCGGTACCGCTCACACTAACAGCGCCACTCACCGCTAGTCAACCGACCACGACCGCCGTCATTCAGGTTAGAGTTGTAATCGTATCTTGAGAGGACCCTCGCCTCGGTCTAGTGGGGGGTGGCATGCCTGCCACGTAAGTCTCTTCACTAGCCCAAGAAGGGCTGGGAGAAGTTCTTCCGGATGGCTATCGTTCAGCAATTGAGTTAAATTACCCCAGAAGCGATAAGAACACGTTCGACGTACCTCCCAGTTGAATCCTGGATACCGGCGGGAGAGCTCGAAGTGTATATCACCGCAGAGGTCCTGGAATCGGGAAGTGGGGAACGTAGCAAGTTTGTGTCTTGCCTGATTTCGTTTTGGATGAAAATTCATCTAAACTAGTAGGGATGGGACTACCGACCAAGGTAAGTAGAGTCACCCGGAACCTGGGACCACCAAGACCATACCTTTCTCCTCGCTCTTCCTGCGGATAAGGTCGTCACACACGTCGGTAGAGAGTTCGTAGAATTGCTGTAAAGTCAAACACGTGAGCTTCTGCCTTGCAGCGGATCGTGAATTGGGCGCTCCTGGGGGTGAGGTGGGTGGAAAGGAGGAATATCGAGGCGGGGATGCGCACCACAGGCGAGATATGCCGCCAAATAGCGGTCTAGCTCATCGAAGTGCGTTTGTAGAACGGGGCGGAAATCAATCATCGGAGATGCTAGGGTAGATGTGTCTCGAATTGGACGAACGGATTATTACATAGGAAAATTGATACCTGGGAACGTTATAGGTCGGATTGGTGTCACTGGGGGTTGCCGTTGTCGTTCCATTGTTTTCGTCGTGGTTTGTGTTGAGAGTATGGTCGCGGGCGCTTATTATCACCATTCCCTAAGTTTCATGATGGCAACGAACAATTCAGCGGTGTCACAGTCTATTTTATGACAGCAATGTTGTAGGGCGATATATATAGCGCTGTGTAAAAAATCGCATAAAGTATACTTAGCCCCACGATATTTCAGTATTTCGGCGCGAGAACATGGGAATGTTCAAGGCAAAGTTCGTGGTGGAGCTCAATGGTTTGGTCATCCGAGTCTCTGGACCGGGTTTAGGTCTGGTACCGCGTCGAGATTTATCTAACTAATATGGCATTAAGCAAGCAGGAGCGATGCGGATATGGGTGAACACTAATACGTAACCACCATGATAGAATGCAGAGAATTGTAAATTGCTAATGTAAAAGGCAATCGGATACCATGCGTATGGTGGTAGCTACGGCTGCCGCCATTCAAACTGGGGTTGTAGTCGTGCGCAGCCTGGTGGGGGGTGACATGCCTGCCACGTAATTATCTTCACTGGCCCAGGAAGGGCTGGGAGATGCCCTTCCAGATGGCTGCCGTTCGGCAATTGAGTTAGACTGCTCTGGAAGTGATATTCGGCGCACCTCCTTCAAGCCGAATTCTGGATACCGGCGGACGAGCTCGAAATGTACATCACCGCAGAGATCCTGGAATCGGGGGGTGGGGAGTGTAGCAAGCTTTTCTCTTGCTTGGTTTCGTGTTGGGTGAAATCCCATCTAAGCCGGTAGGAATGGGACTGCCGGTCAAGGTAAGCAGAGTTACCCGGGACCCGAGACCGCCAGACGCATACCATCCCCTCGCTCTTCCTGCGGGCGATTTCATCATACACGTCGGCAGAGATCTCATGACAATGCAGAACAGTCAAACGCGCGAGCTTCTGCCTTGCGGTGGATCGCGGATTGGGCGCTTCTGGGGGTAGAGTGAGTAGAAAGGAGGAATACCAAGGCGGGGATGCGCACCCCGGGCGAGATATGCTGCCAAATAGCGGTCGAGCTCATCGAAGTGTATTTTTGAGGCGAGGCGGTAATCAATCATCGGAAATGCTGAGGTGGGCTTGTCTCAAATTCAACGAGCGGATTAATAGGAAAATTGATACCTGATAGGTTGAATTGGTGTTACTGGGGGTTGTCGTTCTATCGTTTTTATCGTGGTTTATGTTGAAGGTATAATTGTGGCAACGGCCAATTTAGCGGTGTCATGATAATTATAGGGACAATATATATATGCATCGGGGCCAAATAATTGACCTGACCTCCCTACATAACATATCTTTCCATATGTACGCTGATATCGCTCACACTAACAGCGTCCCTCGATCACTGGCCCAGCCACAACCACCAACATTCAAGTTAGAGTTGTAATCGTATCTTGAGAGGATCTTCGCCGCGGCCTAGTGGGGGGTGCCATGCCTGCCACATAAGTGTCTTCACTGGCCCAAGAAGGGCTGGGAGAAGCTCTTCCCGATGACTATCGTTCATCAATTGAGTTAGATTGCTCTGGAAGTGATATTCGACGCTCATGCCTGCCATGTAGGTGTCTTCACTGGCTGCCGTTCCGAAAGCAATTGAGTCAAAATACTCTGAAAGTGATAAGAATATGTTCGACGTACCTCCCAGTTGACTTCTGGATACCGGCGTGGGAGCTCGAAATGCACATCACTGCAGAGGTCCTCAAATCGGGAGGTGGGGAGGGTAGCAAGTTTTTGTCTTGCCTGATTTCGTTTTGGATGAAAGCCTATCCGGACCGGTAAGAATGAGGCTGCCGGCCAAGGCTTAGGTAAGTGGTACCACCTTGAAACCGACTGCCGAACGAATTTGAACACATACCTTTCCCGGGCTCCTCGCTCTTCCTGCGGACAACCTCGTCATACACATCGGTAGAGAGTTCGTAGAATTGATATACAGTCAAACGCGTGAGCTTCTGCCTTGCGGTGGATCGTGAATTGAACCTTTCTGGGGGTGGAGTGTAAAAGGAAGAATAGTACCGAGACGAGGATGCGCACCCCGAGCAAGGTCTGCCGCCAAATAGCGGTCGAGCTCATCGAAGTGTGTTTTTGAAATGAGGCGGTAGTCAATCATCGGAAATACTGGGGTAGATTTTTCTCGAATTGGACGGATTAATGGGAAAATTAGTACCTGAGGTTGGTGTCGCTAGGGGTTGTCGTTCTATTGCCTTCATCGTGGTTTGTGTCAAAGGTGCAGTCGCGGGCGCTCCTTATCACCATTCCTCAAGTTTCACAGTGGCAACGAACAATTTCGCGGTGTCACTAACTGTATATGTTATGACAGCAATGTTATAGGATGATATATATAGCGCTGTGTAGAAACCGTATAAGTATACTTAGCCCTACGACGTTTCGGTATTTCAACGCGGGAGCGTGGGGATATAAGCAAAATTCGTGGTGAAGCTCAAACTTCCGAAACAAAGCCATGGTTTGATTATCACTGGACCAGGTTTGGGTCTGGTACCACATCAGAATTTATCCAGCAAAGCAGAATAATGCGGGTATGAGTGAACGCTAATGCGTGGCCATCACAGAAGAATGCAGGGAAATGTCCTACATTATATACTTTCCCTATACACGCTGCACCGCTCACACTAACAGCGTCACTTGGTCGCCGGCCATGTCGACTACTCACAATCACTGCAGAGATCCTGGAATCGGGAAGTGGGGAGTGTAGCAAGTTTGCTTGGTTTCGTTTTGGGTGAAATTCCATCTGGGCCGGTAGGAATGGGACTGCTGGTCAAGATAAGTAGAATCACCCGGAACCGCCAGATGCATACCTTTCCCCTCGCTCTTCCTACGAATGAGTTCATCATACACGTCAGTAGAGAGTTCATGATATTAATTGCGGGACGGTCAAACGCATGAGCTTCTGCCTTGCAGTGGATCGCGGACTGGGCACTTCTGGGGTGAGGTGAGTGGAAAGGAGGAATATCGAGGCGGGGATGCGCACCCCAGGCGAGATATGCCGCCAAATAGCGGTCGAGCTCATCGAAGTGTATTTTTGAGGCGAGGCGGTAGTCAGTCGCCGGAGATGCTGGGGCAGATTTGTCTCAAGTTGAACGACCGGACTACTGTAGGAAATTTGATACCTGGGAACACCGTAGGTTGGATTGGTGTCACTGGAGGTTGTTGTGCCAAAGTTATGGTACGTGTTCAAGGTGCGGGTCCCGGGAGGTTGTAGTCTCGGATTTTTCCGGCGCGTACCCATGTGTTCTTAGCAGGGCCCATACCAGATTATAGGCAGCGACGACGCCGACCAGCCTCTAGCTTTTGAGGTTTGCTTTATTATATCGATACCCTCGGATCGTCAATAACCAACCAGTACCATCCCCCGCAATAATTATATGTACCATATGATTGCAGGTTTGTTTGCCATTCCATCACGTCATTACACCCATATTACTTATATTGTCTGTCTTCTGGTTCGGGTGGATTTATGTAACATTCTTGAGCAAGGAATGCAACGACCCAATACCCCAAGGACCTTCTCGTTCCACTACCCCGTAGCCAGGCCGCCATCGTGTCTCCTACCTCATATTTCGCTTTGAATGGTAAAATAGTGGAATATATTTGATTCTCAATTGCCATAGGTATTGAACTCAATCAAAGTAGAGGGAAATGAGTAAGGGGAGCGCGAAACAAAGCACGCCTATAACCCCGCTCAGACCTTCTCCATCCCCCACTTCCGCATCCTCTTTCATACTCACTTTCTCTTCCTTGCTCTTCCCTTCCCCCCTATTGGCCTCGCCTTCGCTATTGTCTTTGTCTTCAGTATCATCGTCTTCCTCATCTCTGTCTTCCCTAATGTCCCCGCTACCTCCGTCTTCGGTATCGTCTTTGTCCTCTGTATTTTCTCTCGTCTTATCTTCTTCCCCTTCCCTATCTTCGTCCCCTTCCCTATCTTCGTCCCCTTCCCTATCTTCCCCCCCTTCCCTATCTTGCTTATCCTCCCCCACATTCCCGCTCGCTTCCTCCTCAGACATCGGTGCCGGTATACTCAGTACACCACCTGCCGCCTCCAGCAACTCGATAACGCGCCCTTGATGTCTGTGGATAGCGTGTTCATAGGGTGTGTTGCCACTAAAGTCGATTAGGTTTACATTAATATCATCTTGATCCAGGAGGAGCTCCATAACTGCATCGCTGCCTTGGTTTGCCGCATAAGTCAGTGGTCCCCGACCTTCGAGTCCGTCGAGTTGATATCCACGTTGCCTTTGGCCAGGAGCCACTTGGCAACCGCTACATTGTTGCGGAGCGCTGCGAGGCACAAGTATGTTATGCCACCCGTGCCTCTCCAGCTGGTGTCAAAATCAGCCCTCGCTAACAACGGCTGGATGATCGCTTCGTGCCCCTCATTCATTGCGACCGACAGCGGTGTGTGTTCATGCTGGCCTTGCAAATTGACGTCTACATCATCCCGCGATAGCAGGAGCTCTACAATCCCACTGTGCCCAGTGTATGCCGCGATTAAGATTGGCGTGTCCCCAACATCGTCACGTTGATTGACATTCAGATCACTCCTCGCTAACAATAGCTGGATGATCGCTTCGTGCCCCCGATTTATCGCAACTGACAGTGGTGTGTGTTCGTGCTGGCCTTGCAAATTGACGTCTACATCATCTCGCGATAGCAGAAGCTCTGCAATCCCACTATGCCCAGTGTATGCCACGATGAAGATTGGCGTGTCCCCAAGATCGTCGCGTTGATTGATATTCAGATCATTCCTTGCCAACAGCAGCCGCACGGTTGCCTCGTGCCCCTTCCGGACTGCGGCTAATAATGGTGTGTTCCCGTTCTGGCCTTGCAAATTGATGTTAACATCATCCCGTGCCAGCAGGAGTTCCATAATTCCAATGTGTCCGGCATGGGCTGCCATGATGACTGGCGTGTTCCCGAGATCGCTGCATCGATTGACGTCTAGGTCACTCCTCGCCAACAACAGCTGAACAATTGTTTCATGCCCCTCCTCTGCCGCGATTAATAATGGTGTGTACCGACGATGGCCCTGCACATTGGCGTCCACATCACCCCATGCTAGCAGGAGCTCTGCAATCCCAATGTGTCCAGTATAAGCCGCGGCGAAGATTGGTGTATCCCCAGCATCGTTGCATCGATTAACATCCAGGTCATCCCTTGTCAACAGCAGACGCACGATTGCCTCGTGCCCCTCAAATATTGCTTGGACCAGCGGAGTACTGCCCGAATAACCCCTTGGGTTGACGTTGACACCCTCTCTCGCTAGCAGCAATCGCATAATTTCTTCTTGACCATGCGCTGCTGCATATGATACTGCTGTGTTACCGTCTGAATCCATCGAGTTGATATCACAACCGTTGTTTAGCAGGAATTCCACGTAGTGTCCCAGTCCGAAATATGTGGAAAGATGGATTGCAGAGATATCTTCGACGCCACAGGGCAGGGAACCAACTGCTAAAACTCTTTGGTTGTCGCCCAACAGTTCCGTGGTTAGATCTCGAACAAATTTATTGTCCCAATGCTCGCGCGCATGTATTCCCCAAGACCACATGGCATATGAGGCAAAAGGGGTTTTCAAGAGTTTCTCTTTGCTTTCTTCATTGCGTGGTGCATCAGTTTTGAAAATGTCGAAAGTGAGGTACCACAGACAGGTGATCGCGAAATCGGGAGAATCACCAAATGTCGCGGAGAGGTTGGGATTGCGCAGGAAATATTGTTGTGTTGTGTAATCTGAATATATGATCACTGGAGAGATCCACGATTATATGAACAACTTACGGACAAATCCTACAATTTTGCTAGTTGTGTAAGAATCAGATTCAAGCCCTTTCTCTGGTGCAGTATGTTCCCGCAGAACAATTAAACCGACACATATCGAAGTGAGGAAAGCTTCATTGTAGAGGTCATCAACGTCGAGAGCCTTCATCCCATCCTCGACGGCCAGCGCATATTGAAGATTGTGTATTGTCATGGGCTGGGCAGCATGGGTGAGCCAAGAGATGACCCGATAGCGCGTGGTTCGTGATCGTGACACAGCTTCATCGTATGTAGCGTCCAGAGTATTTGGCAGTTTATCCAGAGCCCGACGCAGATCTATGACTCTGAGTTTCGTCTCGAGGGAGTTCATATGCAGCTGGGCTAATAGAAACCTGTGGAATGGATCAGTCACCAAGTTTGATACCAACTTCAAGGGTGCTGGGAATGGTAGGTTACGTACATTCCATCCGCGTTCATCGTAATTTTAGTGATGATTTCTTCATGAACCTCTGGACGTCCCTCAAGTAACTGTTTAAACTTCACGCTGGAATCGAGCCGTCCCTCGATGTATTTCCTCACATCTCCTTCATCGACCACGATATCGAGGTGCTGGTATGGTTGTAATCCCACCTCAATCTCGCCCGTGTCCCGGGAGGTGGCAAGGAGCCTAGTTTGGGGTAGCGCCCGGAGGTGTTCAAGAAGCAAAGTCCAGATTCCAATGTCAGCCTCGTCTAACGCGTCGATCACAACAAGGATGCGGTCATAGGTTCCTACCTCAATCTTCAGCATATCAAAGAGCTCTCCAGATGTTGGACGGATTCCCGCCTTGTGTTTCCGCAGTGACTCTAGACTTGACTGTGTTATGCGCCGCTGCACAAGTTGTTTCAAGACTGTCTCGGCGAGCTGTGACACTGTGTACTTCGTCTTATACTCGAAGTAAATGAACGCCAGGGCTGTACCCTCAGGAATCGCCCTTCCCAGCTCACTGATGACAAGGGATCTGCCGTGAAATTCATCAGTGTGGCACCCAAGAGCAATGGATTGGGGTGATGCTCACGCCATGACGGACTTTCCGACTCCCGCTGCAACGATCAGGTAAATCTCAGATCAAGATAGTTGGCCCAATATCACCCACGATTACCAGGGCACCACAGAGTCTTGTACTCCGGCTCGCCTCGTCTCCAGGCCAGAAATTTCGGATGCTGAAGGAACCACTCCCCAGTACCGCGAGTGCGTTTCTCAAGTATCGTATTATGCTTTTCGCCGAAGTCCAGTGGTGAGAGCCACTTGACAAGTTCCTGAAGTTCCTGGCCTGGCACGAATCTTGTAAACTGCTTCGGGTATCTGGATAGCTCACGCATACGTACTGTACATACTCTCCTTGATGATTGTAAGGTCGGCTTGCATCCGATTTCCTTTTATCATCTGATCTGAATGGGGGTAGGCTTGCCGCCATTCCACAAGTAGGCCGACCATGGCTTACCTTGCTGGTCCCTGCCTATTGTGGCGATTTTATCTTCGATTTTTGCGATGCCATTGGCAGAGTCCTGGCCCAAATCGCGGAGATTCGCACGAAGGAACTCAATCTCCTTTGTATGTGCTGGTCACGGTGGGACATTAGACGCTGCGGCCCGTAATGATAACTTACGTCTACGCACCTCTCTGACCTGCTTCGAGGGCCGGGAAGATAGCTTCTACGTTCACCCCCAAATTCTTCAGTTCAGTGTGGGTCTCCTTCACGAACTCCCTAATCCCTCAAGCTTCAGCATGAATTCTTATTCCCAACTGCCAATAACAATAGCAACTTACATTAGTGACGTCTGGAGCGCAAGCGAGACTAGGGACTTTAAACGTTCCACCCTGCCCAGCACCATCCTGATATCGTCTTGACGGAATGGCCATGTGATATCCCTCATCCTTTCTAGGAATTCGGGGAATGACTTCTTTGTTTCCACAGGCGATACAACGCGTTCCAGCTCCTTCGTAATGTATTCCAGATCATTATAACATTGAAGAAGCAGGTGACTGATGCCGGCCTCTATCAGCTTATTTGAGACATCCTCGTCGTTGACGTCGGTGTTCATATTAGTGTTGAGTCGGCTACGAAGGATTTCGAGAAGGTCTCGAAGAGCCAAGATCTCTGAATGCAACTTCGAGCGTTCGTCTTTGGCGCCTTTGACGGCTTGAATATAGACAACGGTCGTTTTAACAAGGCTGATTATGCTTGTGATAGTACCAACGATGGCCATGGGTGATATTTGTTGGAAAGAAAGGCAGGCCAGGCCAAGCACACGTTGATTTATAATGTTAAGAAGCAGCATGTTGTACGCATATCATGATCAAGGCGCTTATCTTGACTCGATCTTCCTCACCTCAAGAATGTTTGGACCGCTCGGGCTGGTGGGTCAAATCTTGGAGATTGTATGTTGTACCAGGAGGAAGGATAAGTCTGTAAGTATCATGTATATTGTAGTCAAGGTTCCACAGGGCGAGGTGTTAACACTTGAATATTTCAATGCTCAACGTTGGTTACATAACTGTCAGAACATGTAGCTGGTTTTCAACGTGAGCGCCGAAAGTCCGGACCGCGAAATTCCCAAGAGTTGTTGATGGGTCCATTCGAAAGTTGGATTCCATGCATCGGATAATAATAACTATACGGCGCTCTGTAGCTCAAGCGGATTTGCCAATTGGGGAAGAGTTACCTCAGGACCTATATGTAACATGAGAAGCGAGGAGGCGGTTAAAATTGTCGGAGAGTGTCACTATTATTCCAAGCGGAACATAAGGTAGGAAACGCAGGTGACAGCCTGGCTATGGGATAATGGAACGAGGCGCAAAGTCCATGGGGTACTAAAATCGTTGCATTCCTTGCCTCAGGAATGTCGAATCGAACCACGCCACTTGAATCAGGAGAGAGATAATATAAGTGATATGGATGCGATGACATGTCGGAGTGGTAAACGAACCCACAATCGTATCCATATGATAAACTAAGACGTACGAAGGTTGGCGGGCTGGTCAGCGTCGTCGCCGGCCTTCACTCATTATCGTTGAAACAATTCGATCTGTGGTCGGCGTGCGAGACAAAGTGGCCAAGGGTTAGTATTGCAGGCACGATTTGAAGTTGAAGCAAGCTGCGACAGCGATGTGGGATGAGGAAGGCGTTGTTTGTCAACGTGCAAGGGTGTGTTTGGCGAGCAAACATACTTTAATGCCGAGGCGATTGTTAGTGGTAGAGACCTCCTGAAGACCAATCATCCTCGCGATTGTAGAAGAGTATCGTGATATTTTTTGGTGGGTTCCTACCTCGACAGGTTCTGCCCAGTTTCATCGTTTGAATGGTACATCAACTTACTCAGGCTGATGTACTATGTAAGCTTTACCAGCGCCTCCCGGCACATCCAGCACCAACCAACTACTTATACACAGCTATCTCATCGCTCACTGGTCCAGCTCAGTGCGACCAGTCTTGAGCACCTCTCTGTAGCCTGCGCCGGATCCCCATGCCTAAGAAGTCTTGTGAACGACGAGATTGCTTCAATGGGTTCAAATACTGACCGAAATTGGTCGTTAAGATCACAGGCAGCTGGACTGCTATGAGATGTGGGGAAGTGTAAATTATTAGCATAACTTGAAGCAGTTGGACCGCATGCGCATAGTGGTGCTATGAATGTATTTTAACGTCTTGATAGGCTCAAACTCCTTATATTATATATTTTTCCACGTATACGCTGGTACCGGCAATAGTCAACTAGCCACGGTCATCGCCGTTCAAACTAGAGTTGTAATTGTATCTTGAGAGGGCTGTCGCCGCAACCTAGTGGGGTGTGCCATGCCTGCCACGTAGGTATCTTCACTGGCCCAGGAAGGAGTGGGAGAAGTTCTTCCCGATGACTATCGTTCATCAATTGAGCTAAATTGGTCTGGAAGTGATATTTGACATACCTCCCAGTTGAATTCTGGATACCGGCGGGCGAGCTCGAAATGCACATCACCGCAGAGATCCTGGAATCGGGAAGTAGGAAGTGTAGCAAGTTTTTGTCTCGCCTGGTTTCGTTTTGGATGGAATTCCATTCGGACCGGTAGGAATGGGGCTGCTAGCAAAGGCAATTATATGTAAGTAGAGTCACTCGAAGTCCACGATTGCCAGACGCATACCCTTCCCCTCCGTTTTCCTGCGAATGAGCTCGTCATACACGTCGGTAGAGAGTTCATAACATTGCGGAACAGTCAAACGCGTGAGCTTCTGCCTTGCAGTGGGTCGCGAACTGGGCGCTTCTGGGGGTGAGGTGAGTGGAAAGGAGGAATATCGAGGTGGGGATGCGCACCCCGGGCGAGATATGCCGCCAAATAGTGGTCGAACTCATCGAAGTGTGTTCTTGCAACGAGGCGATAATCAATTTTAGAAAATGCTGAAATAGACTTGTCTCAAATTGGATGAACGAATCATTAGCAAAACTGATACTTGAGGACGCCATAGGTCGGAGTGGGGGTTGTGCCATCATCAAGTCCTGGTTCGTATTGAAGACGTGATTTTTTATCATCACCGTGACTGCGGCGCTGCCTATATGTAAGTCTGCATAATAGCAACGACCAATTCAGCAATAGCAACCTGCATACATGTGTTATGATGATACATACTAGCTTTCACCTGTCAGTCAGAAATGGAACTTTAAACCCACGCCGCTGAAAGCGGCGTTTAAAACGACAAACTTAGCTGGTTAGGGTTTGGTTAGCAGTTAGCGGTTAGGGTTCGGTTAGACTTTGGTTAGCTGTTAGGGTTCGGTTAGGGTTCAGCTAGAGTTAGGATGGCAATATTATAATGTTACAAGAGTACTGGGGAAGTTTGAGGCTGGGGAAGGCATTCTATGAGATGCGGACTTGCGCCCAAACCGTCGAAATTCATATTTCAAACTCCGCTTCAGCGGCGTGGGTTTAGGGTCCTCAGAAATGCTACTTGATTCGAGTTGGGAGTTTTGTATATGCAAAGGTTAGTAACCACCTCACGCTTATTTATTGACAAGTTTTAAACAGGTTGTGCGTCCCTGTCAGCCCCGAGAAGCGCCCAGGGGGATTCCTAGTAAGTAGTAGTGCGGTTGCCATGTACTTACTGAGTCGTTTGCTACCGAAATGTCGGGAACATTGGGAAGTGCAACCTTCTGTGCATCCACTGTGTGGTACTTGAAAATTCCCGAAGCAGTCGTCTTTCGAGCGACACGTGAAAGACAGTATCATTCTAGAATCTCGGTAACATCCAAGATTCATCAAACTAACCCGAGATACATCATGACGTCAGGCAGGCAGAGAGTAAAAAAGAGCGACCAAAAGGGGACAAGCCCACCAACCAAGGAGTAGATAATGGAAAAACAAAACAGTAGCTGAGCAGCACGTAAACAACCAATTAAAGCAGGAGTGCAGCGGCTCCCATCGCGAGCCCAATTAATCCCACGGATCCCACAGTCGCACGTCCAGCAGCGTTCGAGTTGTTAAGTTGATTTACAGAGCCATCACCCCCCGCGGTCCCAGAGGCACTGGGGGAGGTTCCGAGACCAGTGGTAGCGGTGCGGGTAGATGAAGAACTGGGCGACGTCGCCCCTTTGGAGGCCGAGACCGTGGCAGATGGGGAGTGGGAGGTAAGCCCACCACCACTGCTGCCTCCAGAGCCGCCAAGTGTGACCGGAGTGCCGATGGCGGCGCAACCTTGCTCAAATTCTGTGGCATGTTAGATAGGGGGTGGGTGAGAGTGAGACATTGACGCACGATCGAGGATAACCTGGGTAGTTGTCGGTGATGGGCTGATACTTTGAATACATTGCACACAGTTCTTCAGTGCTGCGCCGTTCGCATTTGTGCACAAGGCAGCGGGGGGCCCTATCCATTTGCAGTTGATTCAATGGCTATTCCAGGATTCTGGGGAAAAGACTCACACTCAGGGCTATAGCGATGGCAGCCACTCGGGTTGACACTGTGGGCAGCGAATCAGATTTGGGGAGATGGAACGCAACAGGAGGAGAAAAGACCCACTTTGTCCGAGGTGTCTATGCCCAGAGGATTCGTTGACTGGCGGGCAACCAGAAGGGCCAGGGGACTCCTTGCCGCCAATCCACTCACTGGTTACAGATAACGTTGGTCAATTGTCTTGATCAAAATACTCATTCCTCGCTTCTGAGCTCACCATGCGCAGCGAAAAAGAGCGATCCGACAAGGACAGAGGTTGAAAACATTGTAGTTTGTGGGAGACAGGAAACGAAAGGAATGGTGTGGGGTGTCTCCGGCAGAAAGTTGGACTTTTTATGTACCCTAAGGGCACAAGGGCAGCCCAAAGTTTCAGGGCACCAAGGAACATCACCAAGACCGACCCTGCAACGTATGCCCGCAATGATCACAATTCATTCCACCTCCACGCCGTGCAGTGCACACAGCCCAAGCTAGGATCCAATTCTACAGCCCGAATTTCGAAACTCTTCCGCATCTCTTAGGGACTTGTTTTTTTTGAACATTCTAGGGCTCGTTGGAATCAGGCGCGCCAACGCGAGGGTTGATGGGATCCTTGACAGTTCATCTGAGTTGAATTCCAAATACCGGCGGGAGAACTCGAAATGCACACCACTGCAGAGATCCTGGAATCGGGGGGTGGGGAGTGTAGCAGGTTTCTGTCTCGCCTGATTTCGTTTTGGGTGAAAGTCCATTCGGACCGGTAGGAATGGGACTGTTAACTAAGGTAACTGTAAGTGAGTCATTCGAAACCCGGGATTGCCAGACGCATACCTTTCCCATCGGTTTTCCTGCGAATGAGTTCGTCATACACGTTGGTAATGAGTTCATGGCATTGTTGGACACTCAAACTCGTGAGCTTCAGGCTTGCGGTGTATTGTAAATTGGGCACTTCTGGTGGTGAGGTGAGTGGAAGGAGGATACGAGGCGGGATGCGCACCCCGGGCCAAATAGCGGTCGAACTCATCGAAGTATGTTTTTAAGACAAGGCGATAATCAATTTTAGGAAATGCTGAGGTATGCTTGTCTCGAGTTGGACGAATGAATCATAGGAAAACTGATTCCTGAGGGCGCTGTAGGTTGGAGCGGTGTTACTGGAGGTTGTTCCATTGTTCAGTAGAAAAATGCGTGACAGGCTTAGATGGCAGTAATCAACTTCAATGATGCCTCCCCCGGGCCGACACTTCTCGGTTACTCTTCAACGAACGCATTCGAGATCATTGAAACACTCGACCAGATAAGGAGCAAATGCTCATTGTCACCCGCATCGTAATAGATTTCCACATAGACAGCGGTAGGTAGTCTATATAAGGTTCCCAGAGCAGTTATATTTCGAACAACAGGTGAAAGACAGCATCATTTTGTAAACTACTGGAATCTCGGTGTCGTCAGGGTTCGTCGGGCTAGCCCGAGATACATCATGACACTGTGCAGGCAGAGGGTAAAAAAGAGCGACCAAATCAGGCGACGAATCCGCCAACCAAGCAGTGGATAATGGAAAAGCCAAACAGTAGCTGAGCAACACGCAAATAACCGGTTAAAGCAGGAGTACAACGGCCCCCATCGCGAGCCCAATTAATCCCACGGATCCCACAGTCGCACGTTCAGCAGCGCTTGGGCTGTTGGATTGATTTGCAGAGCCCTTACTCCCCGCGGTTCCTGTAGCGGTACTAGATACACTGGGGGAGGTTCCGAGACCAGTAGTGGAACCGGACGACGTTGCCCCGGCGGAGGGCGGGACCGTGGCAGATGGGGAATAGGAGGCTGTACTAGAGGGGGCGTCAACTCTGATTGGGGAGACAGAGCCAGCACAATTAGCCACGAAATCTACGAGGTGATGTTAGACGGAGGGTGGTGGAGAGTGAGACATCGACGCACGATCGAGAATACCCTGCATCTGGGTCATCACAGCTGTTGACGAGTCGAGAGCAACCATACATTGCACACACTTCTTCAGTGCTGCGCCGTTCCCGTTTGTGCATGAAGAACCGGCGGGGTCCTCCTATCCATTCAGTTGATTCAGTGGTCGCTCCGGGATTCTGGGGAAAAGACTCACGCTTAGGGCCATGCCGATAGAAGCGCACCGGGGTTGACACTGTGATGGGCAGCGAATCAGATTTGGAGATATAGAACGCAGCCGAAGGAGAAAAGGCCCACCGTTGTCGGAATTGAGCCTAGGGGCAGAGGATTTGTCTGGCGAGTAACCAGAGAGGGTTCGAACGGGCTCCTTGCCGCCAGTCCACTCACTAAGTGGCAGACATGTTGGTCAATTGTCTTGATCAAACACCCATTCCTCGTGCTTGAGCTCACCATGTGCAGCGAAAAAGAGCGATCCAATAAGGACATAGTTGAAAACATTTTAGTTTGTGGGAGACAGGAAACGACAGGAATGGTGTGGGGTGCCTCGGGAAGAAAGTTGAACTTTTTTATATGACTTCTAAAGGCACAAGGGCAGCCCAAAGGTTCAGGGGGTCAAAGAGCGACTGACCCTGCAACGCATCATGGTATATGCTCGCAATGATCATCTGGTGACCACAATCAATTCCACCTCGCACACCATGCAACACACGCAGCCCAAGCTGGGATCCGATTCTACAGTCCGAGTTTCGAAAATTTTCCACATCTCTTGGGTTTTTTTTTTGGACTCCTTAGAATTAGGTGAGCCGACGTGAGGGCTGATAAGATTCAAATCATAAGGTGTCTTGACAGTTCATTTGAAAGTGACATTGAGTTGAATTACTCCGGAAGTGATGAGAACATATTCGACGTATACCTCCCAGCTGAATTCCGGCGGCGGGATTGCCAGACGCGATCGTGAATCGGGCACTTCTGGGTATGAGGTGAGTAGAAAAGAGGGATGCCGAGGCAAAGAGATGCATACCTTGGGCAAGATATGCCGTCAGATAACGGCTGGACTCATCGAAATACGTTTTCGAGACGAGGCGATAATCAACTATAGGAAATGTCGAGATAGACTTGTCTCGAATTGGACGAATGAGTCATTAGGAAACTGATGCCTGAGAACGCCATAGGGTCGGAGTGCTCGGTGGTGTTGCTAGGGGTCGTTGTGCCATTGTTGAACGTTGAGTCGTGGTTCGTGTTGAAGGGGCGGGTTTTCATCTGCGCCCTTTCGTTTCCACCTTACATCACGGGACCGTCACCCTTTTCCCACAATCGGGGCGCCAGGGGTTTCATTTCTATCTCACCGCTCCCCTCTGCTGCAATCAGGAGGTTTGAGCAGATGATGTTCCACTCGCCAAACGATACACTACCACCCCTCCGCAACCGGAAGTGTCGGTTTTGTTCCACTCTTGCGAACAGGCCCCGTCGACGTACACGCACGCGCCCACCACCACCGCCCTCCCTGCGATGATCGCCATGTTAATTGCCGTGCGCATTGACGTTGGAGGTTGGATTGGGGGGTTGGAAGGCCAATAAACTGGGCTCGGCCAGATTTTCTGGCTTTGGTATGTACCCGCTGGCGAAACCTTTGCCCACATTCTCAAATACCTCCACCCCCCGATGCGGGTACGGGCTTTGACGGGTGCGGTACTCCTACCGGATTTCATAGGAAGGAAAACGTGCTCGAGTTGCTTAGCTATAGGTACGTCTCATTCCCAATATTGCCATGCAAACTTCTGATGCCTCCGATCCGCCCAATATCTACTAGTGTACCATTTGCTACCAGCGACACAAATTCCAAGGTGTGAATAAATTAGAACAGTCACCTTGCCCGATCTTCGATACCTACTATCACCGATGCCACCCAATCTGTTAGTGTACCAGCACCTCTAACTTCGCAATCACGACAATATATACTCATGTCCAAGTAAGTACAAGAAAACAAGGTGCACTGCCGGCGAAGCTCGGCGGTGGTCCAATTCCTAACAGGGACCGATAAAGGGAGCATTTCAATGCAGGGTGTGGCTCAAGTGTCAAATACTCACATGATGTGATGCTTTGGTCTTCCTCATTTTCTGCCGAAAGCAGGAGTTTAATAATGAACCCGCAGGGCGCAAGAGGGGAGGTGATAAAATAGCGAGTAGCTTACAGTGACCAAGGGCAAGGCAGTGTGCAGCAGCTCAGCTAAGCAATTTAGCCTCGGCCTCTGTACATTCAAATATTCAGTAAACAATGACGTGGTCAGGTAACGAAGGCTGAGGTAGGAAGATCAGTCCGGGAACCCTAGTTGAATAGGGGTTGTCGGATATGGGATGGATGGTGATGAAATGGAACGGAGGGAAAGAGTAAAGTAAGATCAAATAAACACAAGTGAATGTCCTGATACCAATAGTCTATACACATATTCTCCCGGAGGCTTTGTGAATGATAATCAGCAAACCAGATGCTGGTTTGAGTGGGGGGATATTTACAAGGCCACCCACTAGTAACACAGCAAACGTATGTATCATGAGTGCATTACCCCGGTTCCCGTGGTAGCGCATTGTTCGACGAGTGAGACTTCAATACAACTCGTCAATTCGACATCATCCTGCGCGCTCGCTCCCGTGACACCAAGTCGCAAGAGGTTGATTGTTAGCCTGCAAGCCTGAAACAAGAGACCATCAAATCAGGGTCTCAAGTAGGGAAGCGGAACTCACAGCAAACGAAAGGAGGGATATGAACCAGCTGCGAGGAATCCCTGTGAAATCAAGCAGTACAGGCAAGGTGGGAACCTACGAAAATCCGATATGCCCCAGTGATTTTACAAAAAACGCATAGGGCACAGCTGTCACCACTAATACTTGAAATACGTGAGCAAAGGTTCATTGAATCCAATGAACTGACCTTACCGAATGTTCCAACAAAGAGGAAGCCGCCGTCCCGCACGAGCAAACACATCAGTTGACTTCTTATCCGTCCCCCCTCAGCACCATTCTTCCACAAGGTCATGCCCCAAAGCGTTCCCTGCACTACCAGGATTTGCGCACTAGAAGGGCCAAATCGATTAATTAACCCCAATAGCTGTAGATGCAGGATACCTAAAACTGAGGAGGGTCGTTGGCGGGGTTGACATCATCGAGCACGCGTGATCGAAACCACATGTCTTGACGCAATAATCGGTATGGACCATGGTGCAAATGGTGTCGAGAATAAGGAGATTAGCGAGGAAGATAGCAATTTTACGATCCTTGTTATAGAGTGCGTAAACTATGGCTGTGTTAGGCGAGTGCCAACTGACCAGAGAGGAAGTACACATACCTCTGAGCATTAGAAGTGCATTGACCGCACATAACAGGCTTGTGGTGCAAATTGCTTGAAATGCGAACCAAATCTGACAGGTCGTGTAGGCAACCGAGATTCGCGATCCAAGGTCTCGAGTAACCACATAATTGATGCTGTCCCAGGAATTCGGGGTTCAAGTATGATAGGCAAAATTACTGGACTAACATTTGAACAGCAAGTGAGAAGTATCGACAGAACAAGTAAATACACTTGACTGGTGTCCAATTATGCCTGCAATATCAATTATCATAGGCGCTTTGTCAATCAATTGTTCGATTGGACGGTGGACCTACTTCCATATATATTTGCACTCATCACCAAATGTCACAAGAATCTCCCAAATGAGAAAGATGAGGGCAACCACTACCTCAGAAATTAGAATACAGTTAATTCAAGTAACTGTCACATCCCAAGAGGCTGAGCTCACAAGATGAATAATTCCTTATCGTCACGTCGTTCGGGTCAATCGTCTTCATGATAGGAGTATTGTTGCAGGATTTATGAGGGCCCGATCAATAGTCGACGCGTAAAGCGATGGTTGAGGAATTATTTTGGACTCGTGAGAACAGCTGGGTTCACCTAGACCCGTTCTGCTTCGTGCTCCCATGAACGGTGGGCCCTGGAATGCACTTTAGTGGGTCTAAATTTCTAGATTTTTATGCAGGGGCGCCAGGATTGGGTGACAGGTTCTGGGTGCAATGCCCAAGGTACGTCGTCGCCAACGCAGCCCGGGTAAGAATATTTCGGTTCCGAGAAGGTTTTGGGGCAGCCTAATTCATGTATCCGCGAGATAAAGGCAGGTAGTCAACATCACCTTGTTCTTACAAGGTCCCAATCAACAATTCCTGCTATTTTCATGTTCGGAAAAACGAGGTGCCTTGCTGGCGAAGATCCAATGGAGCTCATGGATGCAGTCTGGAACTGACGAAATACATGAGGCGACTGATGGACTCCTCGATTGGATAATACATACTTAATTTACATAGTCGCTTGTCTAGTTTTTCTCTCGCGCGTTCGAACGGGACGGTATACACGATATATCCGAATTCACTCGTTTGCCTGGACCTGTGAGGATGAGAATTCGACAGGAACCACACTAAACCCACAAATGATTATATAAAGGGAACCAATTGTCGATTGGAGGGCATCTTATGCACGATACATGCACTGAGCTATTCAAACCATACATTCACAAGGATATGCTCCCGACACCTTGGTACCAGCTTCTGTCTGCTCCGTAGCAAGTTATACGAGGTCCCCAAAGCAGTTATGCCCCGAACGACTCCTAGTCAGAAGCTGCGAATTGCTGGAATCTCGGCGTCTTCAAGATTCATCCGAGATACATCATGTCATTGAGCAGGCAGAGAGTAAAAAAGAGAGACCAAATCATGTGCCAAGTCCGCCAACCAAGCAGTAGATAATGAAAAAGCAAAACAGTAGCTGAGCAGCACGCAAACAGCCGATTAAAACAGGAGTACAGCAGCCCCCATCGCGAACCCGATCAACCCTACAGACCCCACAGTCGCACGTCCGGCAGCGCTTGGGCTGTTAAATGGACTTGCAGATCCGTCACTCCCCGCGGATCCTGTAGCAACGCCGGATGTGCTGGGGGAGGTTCCGAGACCAGTGGTAGCGGTGCGGGTGGGCGCGGAACCAGGCGACGACGACGCCCCGGCGAAGGGTGGAATTGTGGCAGACGGGAAGGGGGAAGCGAGCCCACCACCGCCGCTTCCACTGGAGGAGCCGTCAAGTGTGATCGGGGAGATAGAGCCGGAGCAACCAGCCACGAATTCTATGGGGTGGTGTTAGACAGTGGGTGGGAGAGAGTGGGACATTGACACACGATCAAGAATCGCCTGTCCCTGAGTGGTTAGACTTGTTGATGGGCTGGGGCCGACGACGCATTGCACACAGGTCTTCAGCGATGCGCCGTTTGGGTTCGTGCACAGGCAAGCATCGGTAGTGCAGTTCTATCCATCCGCAGTTGATCCTACGGCGTTCCTGACATTTCGGAGAAAAGACCCACATTCAGGATATCAGCGATGGTAGTGCATTGGGCTTGACACTACGTGGGCAGCGAATCAGATTTGGGCCGCAACCAAAGGGGGAAAAAAACCCACCTGTGCCGGAAGCGTGCTCACGTCCAGAGGACTTGTCGACTGACGGGCAACCAGAAGGGGCTCCAGGGGGTTCCTTGCCACCAGACCACTCACTAAGTTACAGACGCATTGGTCAATTGCCTTGATTAAAACGCCCTCTCCTGTCTGAGCTCACCATGCACAGCGAAAAAGAGCGATCCAACGAGGACAGAGGTTGAAAACATTGTAGTTTGTGGGGACAGGAAACGAAAGGGACGGTCTCCAGAGGAAAGTTGAATTTTTTATGTGACTCCTAAGGGCACAAGGGCAACCCAAAGTTCAGGGTAGGGGCATCGCCAACACCGACCCTGTCAATGTAACGCCTCAAGGCCTCGCGGTGCACGCTCACGATGATCAAGTTCACAAACCAGTAACCCAACAGTAACCACAAGTTATTCCACTACCACCTCGCACACCGTGCAGCGCACAGAGCCTAAGCTAGGACCTGATTCTACAACCCGAAATTCTCTCGTATTTCTTGGGGTTTTCCGGCCATTCCAAAATGCCTTGGAATCTGAGGTGAGCCGACGCGAGGGCTGATAGGATTATCATGATGTGTCTCGACAGCTCATCCGAAGGCGACGTTGAGTTGAATTACCCCGGAAGCGATAAGAATATATTCAAGATACTTCCCAGTTGAATTCCGGATGCCAGCGGGAGAGCTCGAGGAGTGTAGCAAGTTTCTGGCTTGACTGATTTCGTTTTGGGTGGGGGTCCGTTCGGGCTGGTAGGAATGGGCCAAGGTAATTGTAAGCCAGACGCATACCTTTCCCTTGGCTTTCCTGCGAATGAGCTGGTCATACACATCGCCAGAGAGCTCATGACATTCCTGGATATTCAAGTGCGTAAGTTGCTGCCTTGCAGTGGACCGTGAATCAGGCACTCCTGGGTGAGTGGAAAGGGGGGATACTGAGGTAAAGATATACACCCCAGGCAAGATATGCCATCAAATAACGGTCGAACTCATCAAAGTATGTTTTCGAGACGAGGCGACAATCAATTCCAGGAAACGCCGAGGTAGACTTGCCTCAAATTAAACGAATAAATCATTAGTAGAAACTGATGCCTGAGAGCGTCGTAGGCCGGAGTGGTATTACTAGGGTTGTTCTGTTCAAATTGTTGAGTCGTGAAGGCGGGGTCTCTCATCACCGCTGTCTGTAAGTCTGCGTAATGGCAACAAAGAAATCAGCAACAGCAACCTCTCCATGCATTATAATGATACATACCAGCTTTCATCGGTTCACCTGTCGTTCAGAAATACCACTTGATTGGGGGTTTGTGTCCCCAGTCTCGTAAGTTTTATGGAACAGCTTGTGTGCACCAAATGTGTATATATTGTCGGATATTGATTATTGATTGCAAAGTTTGAGGGGGAGGGGGGGGCACAAGTACTGGTACGCTAACAGATTGGGTGGCATGGGGTGAGTAAAACTGTTGGGATAATTTGAATACTCACCATAGTCGGATGAGATTGTACTCTCAGCTGAGTCCTCTGAGGAGTCCTCTTCAGGCTCCTCGAGCTCTTCAGTCGCTGCTAATGGGTTAGGAGAATTGTTCACCAGCTCCGCTTCCTTCTTTTGTGCAAGATATTAGATTTTGCGAATTGCTGGCATCTCGGCGTCGTCAAGATTCAAAGAAACCCGAGATACATCATGATATTAAGCAGGCAAGGCTGAGGCAGAGAGTAAAGTGAATTAATCGTGTGACAAGTCCACCAATCGAGCAGTAGATAGTGAAAAAGTTGAGCACACGCCAATAACCAATTAAAGCAGGAGTATAGTAGCCCCCATCGCGAGCCCAATCAACCCCATGGACCCCACAGTCGCACGTCCAGCAGCGCTCGGGCTGTTGAATGGATTTGCAGAGCCCTCACTCCCCGCAGATCCCGTAGCGGAGCTGGATGCACCGGGGGAGGTTCCGAGACCAGTGGTGGCGGTGCGGGTGGGTGAGGAACCGGGCGACGACGCTCCGGCGAAGGGTGGAACCGTGGCAGATGAGAAATGGGAGGCAAGCCCACCACTACCACTGCCTCCAGTAGAGGAGCCGTCAAGTGTGATCGAGGAGACAGAGCCGGAGCAACCAGTCACGAATTCTATGGATTGGTATTAGATATGGAGTGGGAGAGAGTGAGACATCGACACACGATCAAGAATCGCCTGCCCCTGAGTGGTCATACTTGCTGATGGGCTGATATTGACAATACATTGCACACAGCCCTTCAGCGCTGCGCCGTTCGCGTTTGTGCACAGAGAAGCGCTGGGGCCCTATCCATTCGCGGTTAATTCGATGGCTACTCTGGGGAACTTGGGAAGACTCACGCTCAAGGCTTGGGCGATGGCAGCACATTCGGATTGACACTGGTGGGCAGCGAATCAGATGGAACGCAACCAAAGGAGAAAAAAACCCCACCTGCGAGGGAAGTGTGTTTATGTCCAGAGGGCTTGTCGACTGGCGGGCAACCAGAAGGGGTTCCAGCGGGCTCCTTGCCGCCAATCCACTCACTAAGTTACAGACCATTGGTCAATTGCCTTGATTAAAACGCCTATTCTTCGTCTCTGAGCTCACCGTGCACAGCGAAAAAGAGTGATCCAACAAGGACAGAGGTTGAAAACATCGTAGTTTGTGGCAGATAAGAAACGAAAGGGATGGTGCCTTCGGAAGAAAGTTGGACTTTTTATGTGACTCCTAAGGGCACAAGGGCACTGGGCAGCCCAAAGTTTCAGGGCATCAGGGAGCATCGCCAAGACCGACCCTGTAACGCGTCACGGTGCACGCGTGCACGCCTCATAATCATCGTCGGGTTCACAAACCAGTGATCACAATTCATCCCATTACCACCTCGTGTACCATATATTGTACACAGCCCAAACTGGGATCGGATTTTACAAACCGAAATTCATCCCTATTTCTCGGGCTTCTTGGCCACCTCGAAACCCCTTGGAATTAGGTGAGCCGACGCAAGGGCTGATGGGGTTATCATGAAGTGCCTTGATTCGTCGAAAACTCATCCCAAGGTGACCCGTAATTAATTGTTCATTTGCACGATTTGGGGTATATAGGCGCTCGGTGTTTAATTGCTACGAAAACTTGATGATCCCCATGAACCGCAAGATTGAAGACGTCGACGTCGCGATCTATGGGTCACATACACATCGCCTGGATCAATATCACGGAGGCCATTATGACGCTTGGTAGAACTCGAAAACCTGATGCCCCTCCGACGGATCCGCTGTTTTCCCCACCTAGCGGGTTTGGATTACTATCCGAGCTCGCACCGGTGCCTCCATCATTGGACGCAGGCGCTGTGCTTCCTTGACTTGGATTCGGATTTGGATTCAAGTTCGCACCACTACCTCCGCCACTGTTGGAAGCAGGCGCTTGGCTTGGATTTGGATTCGAGTTCGCACCATTTCCTCCGCCATTGTTGGCAATGGTCATCGGACCCGCCTGGGTCGGATTTGGATTCGGGTTCGCAGCCACGGTAGCTGGGGTCAGCTTGACGGGTGGTAGTACCACCCCGTCGAGGGCGCACTCGTCAATCACCTCTATCCCACAAGAGTAAGACCCTTGCGTGTGGGAAGAGCAAGAATAATCAAACCATCGATATTAAATTGTTCCACCTCGATGACGGCGGGGTTAATTGAAACGAGGCAATTTCCGCACTGTACTGAATCTTGTTCAACTTTCGTCGAGCAGCCGCCACAAGCGACGATGTTGGCTCCTGAGCTGATGCAGCTCTACGCTCAGATATGTAAGATAAGTGGCCGGTAGGGTGGAGGACTCACATTGTAAACAGAGGTGAGTGGGGCACAAGCGCTGGTACATTGCGCGGGGACACTGTTTGGGTCAAATGAACGGCGGAAAAACGAGCGTGGGGGTGGCGTTGCTATTGCTGCTGTAGCATTGGTTAGTCGTGTGGCTGGGTGGGGTTAAAGAGCGGGGATCACACCTAGCGGGAGAGCGAGGAGCAGCAGGGACACCACTGGGGGATGCATCCTCCTGATGGGGTGAAAATATAAGGTGAAGAACTTCATGCATTATGTGGATGATCCTTTATATTCGCATAGGCCACAGTGTCCCACGCACAGAAGCTCTGTCTATCATTTCTATGTAAATGGTTTTTTGTTCCGACGTCGCTGTAACATCATTTAGAGGGGGATATATTTAGAATCTTGGTATTGCAACCCTTCGGCCGTAGGGGACAACGTTTCCCAGGCGAAGAAGGGCTTAGCCACAGCGCACTCGCCTGCCACAGTCGATGGCTCACATCCACATCCCAGCCTGAATCAACAAATGCCCCATAACAGAAACCCCCACCAACACTTTTAGCATGGGTCCGATGTGTAGACTTGGTACCCCCGCTACGAGTCCACTGCCTCCTCCCCCCAGCGGGTTCGATTTGCCCCCCGATGGAGGGCTCGATCCCCCCTGGCTCGAGCCCGTATTTGTACTCGACGTTGTTTTGGGCGCGGACACTTGCGCAGGCGGCAATACCACCCCTAGGGCCGCGCAATCGGCGACGTATTCTGCCCCGTACTGTAAGCACAGCAGCCCCGTATGAGACTATGGGTGAGCGACTGACGGTTGATATACGCTTGCCCTGCCGGGACGGCGTCTGCTGTGGCGTCCGCCGCAATGATGCAGTTCACGCATTGCACTGCCTCCTGTTCAGTTTTCGTCGTGCAGATCCCGCAGGCGATGGCGCCGGCGGTGCAGGTCTGGGCCCAAGGGTAAGTATGGCGAGTGGGAGACGCGGCGGCGGGGGGGGGGGGACTCACATTGACAGCAGTGGTGACTGGGGAACACGTGCTAGTACATTGTTCCGGGATGGAGCTGGGGTCGAATGCACGGCGGAGGGAGGTTGCCGTTGCTGTAACGTTAGCCAGGTTTTCAGCAGACGTGTGTATGGAGCAGCGATTTACCTACCCAATGGCAGAACAAGGAGCATTATTGAACGATACATCTTCAAATGACGAGGTAATGTACCGCGTTCCTTTATATATCGGGATCGTTTATATTGGTTATTTGTAGACTGTCATGCATGGAAGGGTAGAGTAAATCACTTTCGGATGGTACATGTTCTAGGTGGGATGATATGCCAGGCATTAATAAGGTCTTGTATCCTGTCGCATACCGTTTTGTGGATATTTATAGGTTGACGCCTGTCTATTTTGACACCCGCGATGACTGGAGGCAATCACTTCATGATGAGGCTTGGGAGACCGAATAGAAGCTTAAGCTCTAGGCACGCGTTGTTTCCTGAGGTATCCAACAAACGAGCCTGCTCAGTGCGTGCTGAGTCTAGGGCGGGGAGTGGCTGCGCCCAAGTCTGGCACACACTGCTCGCAGGATCGCCGGCGACCAGTTACTAGCGCCTTCGTGACTTCTGTCCTCGGCCACTCGCGGCTCCTTCCACGATGATTAAGGATCATTCACTCACACCCATGTGCATGAGTGCTGAACAATAAATTGATGGTTGCTGCTGCTGCATCAATCAAAGATTTGAAAGCTCGGTATTGTAGCCCTTCGGCCGCCAGACAACATTGCCCAAATGAAGGAAAGCGAAACCACGATGTACTTGCCTGCCGCAGTCAATGAGTCACATATACGTCCCAGCCCGAATCAACAAATGCCCTATCACGGAAATCCCCACTAGCACCATTGACAAGGGTCCGACGTGTAGACCTGATACCCCATTGACGAGCCCGCTGCCTCCTCCCCCCAGTGGGTTAATGTTTCCCCCGATGGGGGGTTCGACGCCCCCTGGCTCGGGCTCGGCGTACCCGCATTTGCATTTGATGTTGATGCTGTCTTGGGCACGGTCACTTTGACAGGCGGCAATACCACCCCCAGGGCCGAGCACTCATCGATGTATTCTACCCCATACTGTAAGCAAGGTAGTCCCACATGGGAATATCAGGCGGGCGACCAACCATCGATATCCAATTGCCCGTCCGAAACGACATCTGAGGTGGGGTTCAGCGCAACGATACAATTCGCGCACTGTAGCCCCTCTTGTTCTGTTTTAGTCGTGCAGAGGCCGCAGGCGACGACGTTATTGGTCGCATCGCAGGCCTGCGCCCGGGAGTGAGTATGGGGGCCGGGGGACGCGGCGGGAGGGGGCTTACGACGACGGTGGCAGTGAGTGGGTTACACGCACTAGTGCATTGCGCTGGAACAGCGTTGGGGTCGAATGTGGCACGGCGGAGGAGGGAGCGAGGGGCTGGAGTCGCTACTGCTGTAATATTGGCCAGGTTTTCAGAGGTGTGTATGAAACGGCAGGTCACCCACCCAATGGTAGAATAAGGAGCAGCAGGGATGTCACTGAATGATACATCCTTCAGATGGTGGGGTGATATGCCGTGTTCCTTTTATATATTGATCATTATTTATAGACCCCCATGAATGGACGGATAGATTGAGGAGAATCGAGATCACTGGATTCAGGGCCAAGTTTGCAGTCCATGATTACGTAACACTAGTCTCGCTCAATTAGTACCTTTCTATAGGCAAACGTGATACTTTGTGTTTTCTCTCTCCACTTATGTTTCGGATTTGATTCCAACAGCCTCACGTCAGCCATTGCATTCCTTCCTTATTGGTCATCCATAGACTGACGCCTGTCTATCCTGTCCGTTTTGACATCTGCGGTGACAAGAGGCGATCAGATCATGATGGGTGGTCCGAATATTGACTTAGGTTCCGGGCACGCGTCGTTTCCCCAAGGTTTCCAACAGACGAGCCCGCTGCTGCGTGCTAAGTCTATAGCGGAGAGTGATTATGGCGCCCGAGTCTGGGTACGCACTATTTGTGGGGGTCGCCGGCCACCAGTCACCGGCGCCCTTGGGCTTCCTGAAGTTACTCTACGGTGGACAGCAATCGTTTGATCACTAGCACCCATGCACAGCACAAAACCATAGATTCCGATTGGCAAACAATTCCCATGCATGTGAAAACATCCGACATTGTACCAATGTTTTCCATATTGCGCATTTCCCCCCGTCGTGTTCCAGGACATTTAAACTATATATCCATGAGGACAATTTCAAGTGGGGCTTGACCGATTTGATTCGGAGTCGAACCGTGGACGCATCAGCTAATCGTCGTCCACCAACCTCCATGTCCACCACTCAAAGTTACACACTGCCAGTGGGTGAAAACCATAACTTAACGGCCTTTTGCAGCATTATTGTCAGTTGTGAGTCACTGGCGAGTTTTTCAGTCTTGGTTGGATGCAGACACTGTATATGTGCAGCGAACCGACCATACTCACTATCTGGATCGCACGTCCACCAGCCGCCCACTTGAAGTCCCATGAACTAACTGCAGGCTACTCTCGCGACCTACGTCCACGCTCAGATTCAAATCAATGCTGCCATGTATGATACTGAAGTGTATCAATGGAGGTACGCGTACTATTACCTTGGCACATTTTGCTAGTTCAAGTTCTTTGAACGCTGACTGCAGGACGCCTGACAGCCCCAACCACACTACTAGGACGGTGATCAGATGTGCGCAGCAGGACGAAGGTCTCTCCATTTTCTCGATTGTGGTGGTGTCATGGAAATCGCGATCTGCATAGACACTTCCGTGCATATTTCCATCCCCTAGACCGACTCAAGCATGTAATGCAGCTGTGTGTACCTCAACATAATATGCGAGTAGGCTCGCTCGACTTTAAAGTGCTAGCTCGGGTTCAAATTTCAATACGACAAGCTCCCGACGTGTTAGATTGTTGGAAGACGCCCCTCCACATTACGCTTGGTCTTGTCCATTGGAATGCAGTTTGTGGATGATCGGATCATTGACGCGGCAACATCATGTAGCACCGACCAGTGACGTACGCGGCGCGCATCCCACTTGGTACATCACCATATTGTCTTAAATTGTATCTACATCCATCCGTACGCGCTTTGATCAATTACTATGCCTGGAAATCTAACCGCGTTGCGCCCTGGATGAATGCCAGTGCCTGACCACAAAAGCGCGAGCCACCAGCGCGTAGCAGTGGCAGCACACAGCAATGTCCCAAGCGCAATGTTGAGGAAATCTTGAGACGGAACTTAGAGTTATCTAGTCAAAATGGAAGCAAGGCCGACAACTACTTATAAGTTCGCTTTGGTTCGAATCTTGGGCACTACTAATTAGGGAAACTACCAGAAATTATAAGATTTTCGTGGATTCTACCGCGGTGTGGTTTGCGCTGTGCTACATGGGTGAACACTGAAGCGTTGAATAAGCAACTGATGATTGTTGCTGCAGCATCAATTAGAGATTTAGGAATACCATATTGTAGCCCTTCAAGTTCTGCCCGGACCGCCAGAGACAACGATGCCTGAATGAAGAGCGGCCGAACCACCCACCTGCCGTGGCCGATGGGTCAGATATACATCCCAGCCCGAGTCAACAAATGCCCCATCACGTAAATTCCCACTAGCACCATTGGCAAGGGTCCGGTGCGTAGGCTTGATACTCCCCCAACGAGCCCACCGCCTCCTCCCCCCAGTGGGTTAACGTTTCCCCCCGGTGTAGGGTTCGACGCCCCCTGGCTTGGGCTCGTACTATCCGTATTCGACGTTGTTGTAGGCACGGTCACTTTGACAGGTGGCAATACCACCCCCAGGACCAAGCAATCATCAATGTATTCTATCCCATACTGTAAGTAAGGTAGCCCCACACGAAACTATCAGGCGAACGACCAACCATTGATGGACAATTGCTCTGCTGAAATAACACTTGTTGCGGGGGTCAGCGCAATGATGCAATTTGCGCACTGCAGCGCCTCTTGTTCTGTTTTTGTCGTGCAGAGGCCGCAGGCGACGGCGTTGTTGGTGGCTTCGCAGTCCTGCACCCGGGGGTGAGTATGGCTGGAGGTGGACGTGGAGGGAGGGAGCTTACGGCGACGGTGGCGGCGAGCGGGTTACACGCGCTAGTGCATTGCGATGGGACGGTGCTAGGAACGACTGCACGGCGGAGGAGAGAGCGAGGGGCTGAAGTCGCTGTTGCTGTAATGTTAGCCGAGTTTTCAGCCGACGTGTGTATGGCCCAGGAGCGACGAGTTACATACCTAATGGTAGAACAAGGAGCAGCAGGGATGTCACTGGGTGATACATATGCATCCTTCAGATGAGATGATGTACCGCATTTCTTTATATATTGATCATTATTTGTAGACCCCCATGACGGAAGGTAGAGTAAGGAGATCACTGGATGATACATCCTCCAGATGGGGTGATGTAGTGCCAGGTATTAGGGCCTTGTATCAGCTATCTATCGCATTCCATTTATTGGGTATTTATAGACCGCCTGTCTATCTCCCAGTTTTGACGTCTGCGGCGAGTCGGCGACCAGAGACAATCATATGGGGCTTAGGGACCGGATGGCGACTCACGCCGTCTGGGCTGCGTCGTTGTCCCGAGGTTTCCAACAGCCTCCGCTGCTGTGCACTGAATCCGAGGTGCCGGCGGGGAATGGCTGTGGCTGTGATGCTCAAGTCTGGGCCCGCACCGTTTTCAGGGATCATCGGTCCTAGTCACCGGACACTGGGACCCTTTACGATGGATCAACGATCATTTACTAGCGCCCATGGACGCTGAACAAATTGAAATAATTGAAATGATAGTATACGACGGTCACGAAGTTCATAGTCATCCGCGTCACATGACCAACTGCGGGAAACTTACAGCCCTCGCTACTACTAGTACTAGTACATGTCATAGGGAAAGTAGCATCACCTGATGTAAATGAGTATGAGCTTCGCCTACCTTACCGACTTATTTATCATCACATAGCATATCAACGAAAGTTGTGTATTCATTTACACACTAGTAGAAAGTCTGATTAAATATACATACGCGGACAAATATCCCGGATGTATTCTAAAAAGGATAGAGAGAATCCAATACACCCCGCTAGTTTAGTTTCACGCAGCTAGGGTATAGAACAGACCGACTAGCACCAACCCAGCACTCGTCATCGTCCCAGGGAACATCTGGCTCACCGCCCCAGAAGTAGAAGCGCTCCCACCACTACTGCTGTTGCTGCTGCTGCTAGTTCCCGTGTTTGAGCTGGTGTTCGCCCCCGTGGTCGGGCTCGAGTTCGAGCTGCCGTTGCCGCTGTTTCCCGAGTTCGAGTTGCCGCTACTTCCTGGGCCACTGTTCCCCGACGATCCTCCGTGGTCATCGCCCGCGTCGTGCGACGCCGTCGGTAGGAGGCCGGTAGCTGACCCTCCATGGTCATCGCCCGCGTCATGCGTCGTTGTTGGCAGGAGGCCGGTAGCTGACCCTCCGTGATCGCCATCTGACCCTCCATGGTCGTCGCCCGCGTCATGCGTCGTTGTCGGCAGGACGCCAGTAGCTCCACTCACTGTCGGCGAGCCCGCTACGCCCCCCGACACCGTTGCCGAGGGTATCTTCACGCCCGCGCTGCCACAGTTCTGCACGAATTCTGTAACGGGACGTGGTTAACACGCATTGGAGGACGGAAGAAGGTTATCATTACGGTCGACAACCCCTTGCGCCGTTGCTACGGACGATGGGGTAAGGCCGACGAGGCAGTTGAGGCATGTCACAAGACCTTGTTCAGTGGCCGTGCTGCAGCCACAACTTGCTTGTGTGGAGGATCGACAGCTCTGTGAGAGTGTTGTTTGGTCCATGTATATGTAAAGGAAGAGAAAGGATACTGACAGTGATGGCGGAGGAAAAGGTGTTGCACGCGGTCTGGCATTGTGAGGGGATTTCGTTAGGGTCAAAATCACCACCAGACGACTTCTCGCGCGTAAGCAACTGGTGAATGTGGGCTCTTGCACCATTGAAGGGAACAGACGCTGTGTGTCGTTTTTGTAAGAATCACAACGAGCAGCAGGGATGTCGCGACTGACCTGCATTTGCAAGAGCGAGGCCGGTGAGTGTAAACAAGGTCAGTCTCATCGTAACGAATGAAAGTCGTGAGGGTTGCATTAGTTGTTGGGTCAAATGGACTAGTGCGTCCAACTTCGTTTGGGGTGCAATGAAGCAATCGAGGCGGAAGAAGGCGACGTTTATACCTACTCGGTGCCTCCAAGCAGTGCAGCTCATCAGAAGTGCCAAGGGGGATCCGTTCAAAAATACCTGTCAATCGCCGGGTTACTACCATACATCAGCATGCCTGGGAGAATTCGTCGACATCGGAGGTGGGAGGAGCCAAGCTCCGTGTATAACAGGATTCATGTTTTGTTCCCGGAGATGATTCCCCGCAATGCTGTACAGGGATAAACTGTAACCCGACCGCCGGGGAGCTCGTCGCTCCAAGCAGACCCGGCTGCAGTTTTTCTTATCGCAAAGAAGGGCTTGGGCGGGGCGGGAATAGCTCGCCAAGGACTACGCTTTGTCAAGGCTGTGACTGCCAAGCCCGAGCTACGTCGTACATCTATTTTTAGCACGGGTTTCAAATTCGGAGGCGTTTATGCGTTTACACATACTTAGCATGTACATAAACGTCGGGTAAACTCGAGCGCGTGCCGCTATCCCGCTGCTCGGTCGCGGGACAGACAGGCGAAAGCCGGTCGCGCACACCACAAATTTCAAGGGATTTGAGGAGGGAGCACTTGCCACTGAGCCTATTGGACTTATATCGTTTGGAGCTGATCAGTGATCACTGTCGGCTCAGAGTTGATGAAGCTAAAATTTCACAGCTGTCAGGCACTGGTGGCTACTGTAACACAAGCCCAAACAACGCTTTCAGATGCTCCTATACACGTTAGGCTAAAAAAAAATTCGAAAATTAGCCCTCAAATACCTAATAATTCTGGCTCAAATCCCCTGTGTCGGCTGGGGGTAGTGTTTTCTAGAAAAAAAAAACATATAAAAGGTGATGTTTTTTTTTCTGCTGCATGGTTACTAAGTGGATTATTCAGGATCCCAGGATGTGTCAAATGCTACCTGGGGCCCGGGGTGGGGTTTATATTAGGGGCCCCCGATTCTAAGCTTAGTAGTAAGTGGAATAATCCATCATTTTACAAATGGACGGATCACCTTGTCAAATTCCACAGATTTTCGGCCCAACCTGCTACTGCGGGAAGGTGCAAAGTCGAGAATTGTGGGCGAGAAACCCATCCAAATACATTCAAACCGCGCCCCAAATCCCCAATGACTTACCAGAGGCAATCATACTTAGGGGACCGGATATTCTGGGATGTCTCATTTTCCCGATACCCAACAGAATGACTCTGCCGCTGCATGCTAAGCCCAAGGCGGGAAGTAGCTGTGATATTCAAGTCTGAGGTCTGCTATTTTCAAGGATCGCTAGTTACTCGCGCCCTCAGGCTCCTGCTCCTGGCCGCTCGCGGACTTCTTATGCAATGATCAACCAGCGCCCACAAATGCTGAACAAGCGGTTGATGGTTGTTGCCACATTGATGATCACACGGCATGCCAGCGAATGCTGTATATTCATTTATCACTAGTAAAAAGTCTGATTAAATATGCGTATGCGGACAAAATATCCCAGGGTATTCTAAAAGAATATAGAGGGGTGCTCAATACACCCCGCTTGTTTCATGCAGCTAGGGCATAGAACAGGCTGACCAGTACCAACCTAGAACTCGCCATTGCTTCAGGGATCATCCGGCTCACCGCCCCAGAAGTAGAAGCGCCCCCGGTCAATGGGTTCCCGCCGCCACTGCTGCTGCTGCTGCCACTGTTGTTACTGCCACTGTTGCTACTGCCGCTGTTGCTACTGCCGCTGTTGCTACTGCCACTGTTATCCCCTGTGTTCGAGCCAGAGTTCGAGCTACCGCTGCCGCTGTTCCCCGAGCCACTGTTCCCCGAAGATCCTCCCGACGGCGCTGGGAGGTTGCCAGTAGCCGTCTGTGAGGCTGCTACGCCCCCCGATACTGTCGCTGCAGGTAACTTTACACCCGCGGTGCCACAGTCCGCCACAAGTTCTGTGACGAAACATGGTTAGTATATATTGGAGGATGGAAGAAGGTGGTTATTACTGTCGACAATCCCTTGCGCTTGCGCTGTGACCGATGAGCTGAGGCTGATGAGGCAGTTGAGGCATGTCACAAGCCCTTGTTCAGTGGCCGTGCTGCAGCCGCAGCTTGCTTGGGTGGAGGATTGGCAGCTCTGGAAGGTGTTGTTTAGTCCATATATATGCGAATAAGCAAGGGAAGAGAAAAGATACTGACAATGACGGCGGAGGAAAAGGTGTTGCACGGGGTTTGGCATTGTGAGGGAATGTCGTTGGGGTCAAAATCACTATCGGACGACGTCTGGCGCGCAAGTAATTGGTGGATGGTTCTGGCGCCATCGAAGGGCCCGGGGACAGATGCTGTATTATTCTTGTAAAATCGCAATGAGTAGCAGGGACACCGCAAAACTGACCTGCATTTACGAGAGCAAGGCCGGCAAGTGAAAGTAGGGTCAATCTCATCGTAACAAACGAAAGCCGTGAGGGCTGTTGGGTTAAATGGACTCGTGTGTGCAAAAGGCAGTCGGGGCGGGGGAGGGGCGAAGTTTATAACCTCCAAGCAGTGCTACACATCAGGAGTGCCAAGGGGGATCGCTCGGGAGTCAGAAATATCTGTCAATCACCGGGTCGTTACCACAGATACATCAGCATGCCTGGGACATTTCGTCAACATCGGGGTGATAGAAGCGCGGCGACACATACAGCAGATTTTGTGTTTAGTCCCAGGAGACCGTTCCCCGCGATGCTGTACAGGCTATAAACCGACCACCGAGAGACTCGTCGTCCGGGCAGAACCGGCTGCAGTCTTTTTTCACCGCAAAGAGGCGCTTGGGCGGGGCGGAAATAGTGTCTGTCACTGCCAAGCTTGATCTATTTTTGGGACAAGTTTCAAGTAAGGCATGCACCCTACGTAGCGCTAAGCCACTAGACAGCTGTCGGGTAGTTTGGGTGTGTACTGCCATTCCGCTGTCTGCACTGGTGGGCGACGGCCGGATCTATACGCTATAATTCGTACGAGATTTGAGGGGCCCAAATTACACATTTAGAGGCGATCACTGTCGATCCAAACTCAAAGTTGATGGAGTTCAACGTTCACAGTAAGTGCAACTGAGTGCACTCGTTGCTGGGCAGTGGTGGGTGTTGCAATACAGGCTCAAACAATGAAAGGCCCTCGCAACTTGCCGCTTACAATGATAACTACACAGGATACCGACTCCGAAGTTCTACCACCTCCCGGCGTTCGGGGTTTGGGTCACAGTGACTCACATCATGCCAGGCTGAATATCATTCAAGACCTCCACGTGTCGTGATAGCAGTGGTACTGCTGATGCTGATTACTACATTCGGCTTATACTTACTCATATGATTCCAAGACCACCTGTACATCACGTAACCCGGCCCTCATTAGCTTGCTTATCCTACCCTGATAAGCAAACTAATTAGCTGAGGGCATACGTGAAATGGAAAGTCTCACGAGACCAATGAGTCTTTTGAGACTTTTGAACCCGAAAATGAGACCTCTGAGACCGTTCTGAAACTTTTGAGACCAGCCTGAAACTTTTGAGACATTTGAGACATTTGAGACATTTCTGAAAAAAGCTCATTGAGACCTTTGAGACCTTTTGCTGAGACTTTTGAGACCTCACGCGTTTGGGCCGCTTTTTGGCCTTTATAAGGACTGCCCGAACTCTTGCTTCAATTGCACCCAGCCCCCCAGCTTATTTACATGGCTCCAGTCCCTCTCTCACTCCAACTCATTATCTTCCTCCCACCTCACTGTCCCTCCTCCTGCCAACATATGCTAGCTGCTTCTCAGCCTTCATCCGAACTTCAAGTCCTCAACCTACCATCCAGTCGTGACTTGTTGTTGATTGTTTGGTAATGTCCTGTGTATGTCTATTATTTTTCCAACTTCGAATGAACAATTCTGACGACTGGCTGGCTAGCAACCCTCTTATCGAGAATCTTATCGAGAATCATCAGTGTGCATTGCTCTACTATCAATGAATCTTAACAAGCTTTTTGGCCTCCTCCAGCTATGCCCAGGACTTACTCAGGTTTTAGACTTACCCAAGAGCCTGCTCTTTATTCGGTTGGCATCTCAGTTCAAGATGGAGATTCTCCACGCACAAGGTCCCTCCTGGAGGTTGGAGGATGCTCCCTTGGCTGTGGATCTTCCCATCCATGTAAAGGTATTCCTGATGCAGGCTCTTGGTCTTGAAGAGATGCATATTCTTGGCTGTTGGACCGCTTTTCGGGACCTTATTTGGACATTGGATGTGAAGAATGATTTTGGGTCACTCCGAGATGATCTGGGATTATTTGAAGCATTTGGCTTTGCAAATGCACTTAGTAAGTATGATTTTTTTTACCTTATGGTTATTACATTTTTGTTGTAGGTCCACATATGCTATTTCCACCAACCTCTGTTTGCCAAAACCAAGTATGCCCAAACTATCATCAGGGTTTGCTACGAACAAAAGACAAGCCAAGAAATGTTGTATTGTATACAATTACTGGTGCCCATGCTGCAATTTCTGTTCATCTGATGTGTCATCGTGAGTGTTGTATGATTATAGGACCTATATATAAATTAATTTATTAGAATGTTCAACCAACTATCACCATAACTTTTCTGTTCATGGAGGTCTCAGAACATACTATGGAGGTGTTCCTGACATTATTCAAATTGGTGAACACCAGTTTGTAGAACAAGTTGTTCTCAATTTATTCACAGGAATGATGCTTGTTTCCTGGTAATGTGCCATATGCTTGATATCCATTGTTTAGTAATTAATTCCAGATTCTTTTAGGACATCAGCAACAAATGGGGCCCGTATTTACAATACTTGTCTGTCTCATCCCGAGAATAAGCCTTCTGGGTGGCCATTTGATTTCAAGCTTCGATCTGAACACGTTTGGGATGGATTTATCATTCTTTCACTCCTGGAAGATTTTGATAAGCGGGATGATATTCTTATGGTTCCACATACTGGAGATCAGAAAGATAGGTTTACCTTTGCCATGCAAGAACACAATGCACGCATTGCTTCCAATGGTCAACCTGAGTGGGCACATTATTGTAACAAGTGTTGTCGAGTTTGGGAAGGAGAGAATGGAAAACCATCCCGTATTTCTTTATATTCATTTAAATTGCAATAAAGTTACTGATTTGATATATTAGAGAAAGTCAGTGTTATTGTCACTGATGGAATCACTATTGGGCACCCATGCTGTGGTGTTTTGCACTGTCCTCGCCCACTAGAAAATAACCGCTATCGATTCTGCTCATTTCATCAATCGGAAGAGCTTATCTGCTCAGTGGAGACTTGCAGACTTGCAACCAGCACAGGGTTTCTAACATGTTCAATCGAGTCTCACAGAGGACTTGAAACATACTTTCGAAGCCTTGATAAGGCTTTTTTTCAGCTTAGCAATCAGCTCTCTAAGCAACATATTTCCCACCCAAATAATTCATTCAGTGCTAGGTCTGAAGGTGATTATATGGAGGAAGTGGTTGATGAACCAAGTGGTTTATGTGAAGAGAAGTCTTCTACTCTTCCAACTCCTACCAAGCTTCGTGCAAGATTTGGTCGCCGACGTTCCCACAATGAACAAATTATGGTCCGTCCATGTGGTATTATTATTGCTCGGGAAACATTCTTTGGATCAGAAACCACACCTCAGACTATTGTAAGCTTCTATTCCTACTTGTTATCTCATTATTGAATTTGACTTGACTTTTTTTTATAGCAAATGCTAGAAAATGTTTTCCGCACACCTGGATCAATGCCAGAGATTGTTATTTATGACCTTGGCTGCCAAGCATATATGCATCTCAAGCGTGAAAACAATCCTTTATGGGAAACGGTGGGATTTCCCGTGGATGTGTTTCACTGGAAATCAAAGCACAAGAAAACTGGCCCTGCTTGCTCATTCCACTGCAATCCAACCCTATTTGATGAATTATTAGGGGGAACAGGTAGCTCAAGGTGGTTTTTTAACTCATCCATAGCAGAACAGACCAATGTTTGGCTTGGGGGGTATCATGCAATGTTACGGGAAATGGGAGTTGTCAAGTATAATTTTTTCCTTAATGAAATGATTCGGAGAAAGAATGAAATTACTAGGGCAAAATTAGCAAAGGATAATGCATGTCCAAGCTATATACCTGATCTTGTATATAGTTAGATTAGTTGTATTAAAAGATATAGTCTATGTGTTATTGTCCAAATTAAAAATGAGGTTTAGGTAATATAATAAGTCCAATCATCATTCTACCTCTGATTAATAGGATTTCCTGAAGCAGAAGCATACCATTTCTTCCAAGTACCTGTGCTATCTCTGGGAAGACAGAATGCAGCCTCTCGTTCAGCAACTGTTGAATTCCTCCAAACTGCTAAGTGGCGCTGATATGTTGCTTTGACCCATTTTGCATTGGGATAGTATGTCCGAAACCTAGAAATTTGACCATGTTCACCTGTAATAAACTTGAACCCTGCAGCAACATCACATGCAAAGAGTTCATTGGGCCAAGCACCATGGGATTGAACAGATGGGTGATGTGATGGTGATGGTGGTGGTGATGGTGATGGTGGAGGTGATGGTGGAGGTGATGGTGATGGTGGTGGTGATGGTGATGGTGGTGGTGGTGGTGGTGGTGGATACTGGGGAGGGCTAAGTGATTGGATAAGGCTGTCATTGGGGTGGGAATGTGGCAGTGATTGGGCAGTAGTGTGGTGAATTGAGTGGCGTGGGATTTGGGAAGGTGGCTCTGATTCAGATGGTGATGTTGAGGAATGTCTACGCTTGCGTGAGGATGAGAGACCTTTAAAGAAATCATCAACCAATGATTGAAGCCCCAGACACCTCTTCACAGTCAGTAGCTTGACAATGATGACTTGATCAGAGGTGACACTCATGACATGATCCACCTTTTCATTATCCCAACACCCATACTTTGGATTATAAAATCCAATTTGATCTGATTTTTCAACCAGTAATGCCTTGAGTAATGATAGGGATTGCACAAAGTTGAATGAGGGCCATGTGTTGATTCCCTGTTCACGATGCTTGACTGGGGGCATATCATCCTAATAGCAGTGGTTAGCTAGTGAGGGGATTATAATAATAAATGAAATACCTGGCAAAATCCATAAATAATGATCTGGTGTGCAAGACAACGCTCATTATCTTTTGAAAGCTTCTGAGCTGCAAGCTTGTCAGCATTCTCTCCCCTAATCCTGACCCAATCTGCTTCATGTGCAGCTGTCATCTCCCTGCGATACATTATTTTGGCAGAGGATGAAGATGGAGAGGATGAGATGTTTGTATTTGATGGTTGTGGGAGTGGGAGTGGAAGTGATTTAGGTGGAACAGTGTGTGGAGCATGATGATCTGAATAACCACAACTAATTTTGGAGCCCACACAGTGGCGTTTGCACATCTTGTTAGTGCATTTCCCAGATTTTGCTAGTAACCTACACCCTGCTTGAGAGCATAGCAGCTTCTTCTGAGAGTTATAGCGTGCTGGGGGTGGTACAGATAAGGAGGATGAGGGTTGCAAAGCTAGTAACAAGAAATAAGCATAAATAATTGAATAATTCAAATAGAATTAAACCAACCTGATGTATTTGCACCAACAACCAAAGATTGCAATGGCTCTGACTCTTGAGTGGCAGGCAGTGAGTGGTCTATAATGAATTAAGCATATATATAATTTTGAATAAAATAAAACTAACCTAATGTGCCAGAACCAATAGTTGGTAGATGGAAAAGGAGCTGATCCCACTGAGCCAAACCAGATAGGTTGTTTGAAGAACCAAGTGAATCAAGGTTCAGAAACATATCTGAAGTATCCTGAAAGCCTTAGGAAAGTAGGGAATTAATACAATGTTAAATAAAATAGTAGTATAATACTCACCAAAATCAGAAAAAAGATCCCCTGGGCTGGTATTATCAACCTGGGTACCATACAATCCATCAGAGGTAGATGGCTGGACTGTGGATTCTGATTCTAGAGAGATCCACTTAAAGCCACCACATGATGAACACTGAAAATACAATGAGACTTGAATATAACTTATGGACATTGATTAAGAAACCTACTGATTGAGAATATCCCAAGCCTGAATCAATGACTTTGGGAATCCAGTTGGCACAGTTGTTAATGTTGAAGGGGCAAGGAATGTAGTCCATAGTTGAGGCTAATGCTGGTGTGGAGAGGGGCAATGAGATGAATAAAGAATGCAGTCAAAGGAGTGTAGTTTAGATGGGAAAAGATAGGAAGGGTGGTGAGACTGAAGAATAACAAATTACAGACTTTATAGGAGAGCAGAATTCTCTTGGCCATTACCCATACCTAATAGAAGGCAGACTCATGCCTTCGGGCAGTTTCATCAAAGAAATGTGGTATATTCATGAAACAATACAATACAGAGGTATATCGGGACTACCAAGGCCTCGAGCAACTGCAACAGGTCTTGGGCGGCTACATGAAACATTAATACAGCCAATGAAGGCCATAGGGGACATGAACACGACCACAGGGAATGGAAATGTGGCCACAGGGAGCAGGAATGCGGCTACAGGGAGCAGGAATGCAGCTACAGGGAATGGGAACATGGCCATAGACAATAGGAACGTGGGCATAGATAACAGGAATGCAGCCATAGGAAATGAGGACGTGGCCATAGAGAATGGGAACACAGCCATAGGGAACAGGAACGCACCATGGCAGTCATGCGTGCAGGCATTGCAGGGCCCAGGCTTCACAGGGATACCACCCCAAAATGGCAGACTGGCGGTTGCGCCCACAGGTGCGGTGAGCCTCATGGTAGCAACGCCCAATGAGCCACGGCACATTTTGATAATTATAAGTACTCACTTGTGTCTAACTTCGCTGTCTGCTTCGACTCCACCCTCCCCTCCTCCATGACCCAAAAAACAGAGCCTCCCCATCAAGTCGAAGGCCCATGCAAGTAATAGAGGTACGAAGAGATGAGCAAGGGAGTGAGGGAGTAGCAGGTTGTGCAATGTATGCAGTAGGCAACTGGAGGTTGAGGTGGGTAAGTCCATTGAAGGGTTGAGTTGAAAGGGACTTACAATGATGTAAAACAGGTGCACCAAGGTGCTTGAAGGCGGTGGTAGAGGTGCAAGACGGGTGAGCGCATGAAGGAAAAGGAGGTGTGAGGGGCTTACGACGGTAGAGATGGGCATATGAACATGTGAGATGGGTGCGGGACGGGTGCAAGGAGGCGCGAGATGGGTGCAAGGAGGAGCAAGACGAGTGAGCACATGAAGGAGCAAGGAGGTGGGAGGGGCTTACGACGGTAGAGATGGGTGTATGGATATGTGAAATGGGTGTGAGACGGGTGCGAGATGGGTGCGAGATGGGTGCGAGGAGGTGTGAGATGGGTGAGCACATGAAGGAACAAGGAGATGGGAGGGGCTTACGACGGTAGAGACACTTGGCAGGTGTATGAAGGTGTGTGATGGGTGCAAGACGGGTGCGGGATGGGTGCAAGATGGGTGCGGGATGGGTGTAAGGAGGTGCGAGATGGGTGCGAGGGTGTATGGGCGTGCAGGATGGGAGTACAAGGCAGGGGATGAGCGGTGTACAGCGTCAAAAGGTGGAGGCATAGTACCAACAGCGGGGTTGATGGTGTGTCAGTATCCGTTCCGAAAATCTGTTATATACACTCACAAAACCCCCCACCACGTCGTCGAGACACGAATCACCAAGCGCCAAGGTCAAAATCTCGGTGAAAAAACTCGTTGGTCGCATTGGTCTCACGATGGCTCATAAGTCTCACGAGTCTCACGGTCTCATGAGACTTTCCAACTCACGTTCTTTCTGAATTAGCTTGAAATTTTCAAAACTCTGTAACTGCCAATAAAGGTTCAAATAGCGTTAGGCATTACCGTAAGTAGAAATACCCAATAATCTGGTATCAACCCTTATCAGGAGCCCTTATCAGTCCTGTTATCTGGCTGCCTCTCTGACACATCGACAGGGTCCCCGCCAGGTCCCGCCATCGATTACTAATCCTTTGCTCACTGTCCCACACAGTGAGCTCAACATTGAACTCAGCTTTGTGCGCTTTCCTTGGGTGATTTGTAGACAGGATTAAATGTATCATTCAATGTACACACATATATATTTATACAGTTCAAATGGCTCTGGAAGTGTCTGGAAAAGGAAACTCCCCTGGGTGGTCATCTGTGAACAGAGTATCTGGGAAGAGCGGGGCATAGCGGGGGGTCCTATAAGGGACCTATCATATCAAATATGTAAGGATTAAAGCGCGGAGAGCATTGGAGCACGTGGGGGGGAATGATGGGAGAATATGTACAAGGGGGCGGGAAGGAGAGAGTGGCGGACTGGAACCGTGAAGCGGAATGCTATCGCGTCCGCTCTGGCATGTTTACAATATATATGGGAGTGTGGGGTTCAATTTATAGAGGTATTGGCCGAGGGGATGTAGTACAGTGGGCGGATCAATGGGGGGGAGGAGGAGGGTGTCCAGATATTTCCACAGTGGCTCCTATACTCATCGGGTAGCCTGGGCATGTTCTAATATATGTATAGAAGTGATTCTATGTCGCGCATTTGCCCCGCCGTGTCCTAGAGGGGCAGTAGCAAGGGTGGGGAGAGGGGATGTGCTGTGATCAGTGACTGTGATATTGAATTAGCTATAATTACTGGAAGGACATCGGAGGGCCCGGAAATAAGAGTGGTATATAGTAGTATGAAGTCTCAGAAGGGACGTAAGAGATCCACCCAGAGGTGGTAAAGATATGTAAGAAAATGTGTTCATGGTAAGTCCAATTTTGTATCTGTCGCACATGTCATACTCAACCCGACCAAATACTACATCTTATGATATATCTTCATATTTGGGTGGATCTCTTACGTCCCTTCTGAGACTTCATACTACTATATACCACTCTTATTTCCGGGCCCTCCGATGTCCTTCCAGTAATTATAGCTAATTCAATATCACAGTCACTGATCACAGCACATCCCCTCTCCCCACCCTTGCTACTGCCCCTCTAGGACACGGCGGGGCAAATGCGCGACATAGAATCACTTCTATACATATATTAGAACATGCCCAGGCTACCCGATGAGTATAGGAGCCACTGTGGAAATATCTGGACACCCTCCTCCTCCCCCCCATTGATCCGCCCACTGTACTACATCCCCTCGGCCAATACCTCTATAAATTGAACCCCACACTCCCATATATATTGTAAACATGCCAGAGCGGACGCGATAGCATTCCGCTTCACGGTTCCAGTCCGCCACTCTCTCCTTCCCGCCCCCTTGTACATATTCTCCCATCATTCCCCCCCACGTGCTCCAATGCTCTCCGCGCTTTAATCCTTACATATTTGATATGATAGGTCCCTTATAGGACCCCCCGCTATGCCCCGCTCTTCCCAGATACTCTGTTCACAGATGACCACCCCAGGGGAGTTTCCTTTTCCAGACACTTCCAGAGCCATTTGAACTGTATAAATATATATGTGTGTACATTGAATGATACATTTAATCCTGTCTACAAATCACCCAAGGAAAGCGCACAAAGCTGAGTTCAATGTTGAGCTCACTGTGTGGGACAGTGAGCAAAGGATTAGTAATCGATGGCGGGACCTGGCGGGGACCCTGTCGATGTGTCAGAGAGGCAGCCAGATAACAGGACTGATAAGGGCTCCTGATAAGGGTTGATACCAGATTATTGGGTATTTCTACTTACGGTAATGCCTAACGCTATTTGAACCTTTATTGGCAGTTACAGAGTTTTGAAAATTTCAAGCTAATTAGTTTGCTTATCAGGGTAGGATAAGCAAGCTAATGAGGGCCGGGTTACGTGATGTACAGGTGTCCAAGACTCACACGATTTATCAGCACTTCGGCGCCCGGGCATCGACCCGGGGTACTCACTTAGTAATAGTGCGGATTACACCCACACTGGTACCCCACACGAACCGTTGAACATCCTCCACCATCATGTCTGTCGCACAAGCTGCAAAAAAGGTTATTGTTGTTGCAGGTGAGTTCCACCAACGTTGCCAGCGAGTCCTATTGAATTCCGATAGGTATTGGAAATTCGACCGGAACTGGGGCTGCGACTGCGTGAGCTATAGCTATCTCTCCCTATCCTGTACTCGATTAATATCTTTGAAGCCGCTTGTTTTCAAAGGAGGGATACAGTGTTGCGCTTATCGCTCGGGGACAAGACTCCTTGAAGTCCCTGGCAGAAGAAATCACCAAATCTGGAGGAAACGCGAGTTATCAAATATACTGATTGAGGCGTATCCTAAGTGACTGGTACTTCAGGCGGTTGCGTTCCCCGTCCCCTCGTACTCATGGGGGGATATATCCACCGCCTGGGACGGGATCAGGGCGCGGTTCCCCAGCCCGACATACAGCATTCGCGCGGCTGTCTTCAATATAGCGTTTGGAGTCTGGGGGCCCTTCCTTCAGACGACCCCGGCCCAAGTAGAAGAATCACTCAGTACCAATGTCGCTGCCGGATTCGCATTCTCCCGCGAGGCCATTCTGGAATTCAAGAAAAACGAGCTATCTACCGAAGGCAAGCGTGGTACATTGATCTTCACAGGTGCAACGGCTAGCATGCGTGGAAATGTCACCACCAGCGCGTTCGCTGCTGGCAAGTTCGGCCTTCGAGCCCTGTCTCAGAGTCTAGCGAAGGAATTTGGAAAAGAAAATATCCATGTAAGAGACCCCAACTCCGTGGTGTTCCGAAGCGAGCTGACCAGAGCAGGTTTCACACGTTAGTGTTAGTACCCTCTCATCAGATGCTGATCCTCAATGCCAAGTATAGTCGATCATTGATGGAGGTGCGGGGATCACATGCACCTACCTGGTCACACAAACTTATATATACGCTCCCAGCAATCCTAACGGACCGCTGGCGCGATTTCAAAGGTGATGGGTACAATGACTTCGCCGCAAACATCGATGGTCGACTAAGCCCAGAGAGCATTGCGAAGGTATGACTCCTATTTTTCCTTCCTTTCTGGGTGTTTCTGATATTATGAGCCCAGTCGTACCTATACCTTGTCGGCCAGGAGAGATCTTCGTGGACTTGGGAACTCGATCGTAATTTTGATTATTCTCAAATATTTGTTGGCCTGATTAGTCCACTCCAGTCCGTCCAGCCCATGAGAAGTGGTAGAAAAATAAGTCGAAGAGAAGTTGATACGTTCCAGAATGTGATGTATTTGAGACAAACTATCAATTCTTTACGTGCATCGTGTTACATTGCTAGAATGATCTTTATCTACCCCCAGTGAGTAGCAGATCCATCACCCTCAGAATTGTATCTCTCGTTGTAGCCCTGACCAATAGTATAAGGTAGCTATGTTGCCAGTAGTATGTGTTTGATCATCGGCTGTGCCCATTACCCAGGTAATGCTATGCATTATAACAAGCAGAGTCCGAATCATTTGATCAATAATATAGCGCACTTTTCAATTCTATCATGATCTTCAGCCACCTCATACCGTTGATTCGGAGTAGTGGCTGGCAGCAGACGATGGTGTTCAATCTGCATAATTTTTACCGCTCATCCCCAAATGGCACTGAGGCTGGAGTGACAGGAAAATCAATGGTACCTCAAAAATCCTCGACCACGGTGCCGCCCTCATAAAGATGTATCCACGCCTTTGGGAATCGCTACCCGAGATCCCCAAACAGGCGAAATGGAACTACCCCCCCCCAAAAGCACTATGTTGTATTTGGAATCAGTCGCTTACCAACAGCCCATATGATCGCATATGAGTCGCATATTGTTTGATTCCGGGAGGGACAATTATAACGGTGGTCCCGGGCCCCCGCTACAAATAATCAGGTCCATCAGGGGGCCGGCTGACTGGATATCGCGTATTTCTCCAGCAACAAAATAACAATGTCCTGTGATTTCGCTAATATTGTCCCGTTAGCTTGGTACATGGAATCAGGTAGATTGCCTTGAAACCATGTCCACACGAGTTCACCGTGATTGTTATAATTAACGAGCGCCCATGCCCCATCTTTTCCAATGTTTTGGGTTCTGTGAGTATTTGGAAGGTGTTCAGTGGGGGTTTGTTGTGTCAGAAGCCTCGGCAGTGGTGGTTGCGCGGACGGCTGTTTGTCTCGATGGGTCGATTCCGAAGTGAAATATGAGAACAACCGGTTGAAAGCATTGGCGCAATTAATATGACTATGTATACTTAGCAATTTCCCCGGCTTTATTAGTGTTGGTCTTGACTCTCGAAGGCCCTCGATCATGCCATTTCTCGCTACCAGCAAGATGCCTCGTTACAACATGAAGTTAATTTGGTCGGACATCGACATCTTTTCCAGCATCTGATGGTTGAGGCATTAAATAACAAATGGATATAAATTAATTAACCCAGGCCTCCTTGGGCCTGATCAGTCGTGATTTTCTGGCTTGGTTTTTTAGAGCTCTCCATCTGGCGGCATGCACCATGTTCCTCCTGCCTGGACCAGTAGGCTGTTCGAGACCTAATTGGGTAGCTATGTCATATGTTTGGCAGGAGCCTTAGAACCAGAGACGTCAACAATCTCCTGCCCAATCGGGACTCTGAAATTATTTGACCCCCACTCGCTGGCTCTCAACAGTTTGGCCGCTTTTCAGACTTGCACACGCAGATCAAATAGTTGAATGACCAGCCCACATGAAAATGGAAAACGAATTAGATTGGAACCATCTGAGGAATCGCTCCCCGAGACGACTGATGCAGTTCCTGAGGACCCAGACGAATCGAGTCTTGAGAATCAGTGCAGCATATGTCTGCAACCCATAGTTGACCGGACGGTGATACCAACATGCTCTCACGAGTTTTGTTTCGAGTGCTTGTTGTTGTGGTCTGGTGAGTATCCGTGTCCAGCTTCCACGAAGTTAAATAATCATCACAGGTCCGCAGAGCAATCACGCCGATGCCCCTTGTGTTCCCAGTCAGTCGGGGACCATCTTATACACAATATACGATCGCGTTATGATTATCGAAAGCATTACTTGAATCCGCTGCGCTCATCGCAGGGACCATCATCTCCGGGTAGAACCATTCGGAGCAGGGCCGTAAATCGCAGGCGGGCAGCTCGAGAACGGGAGTGGGAAAGGAGGGAAAGGGAAGACAGAGAGGAGGCAGATAAGTTAGATCGGTCCATTGAGAAAAGACGGTGGCTCTATCAGCATGATCTTTATGCAAAGGTGCGGTGTGAGCTTATGCGTGACTCACGGCGACTTGATGCTTTTTTCCAGCATGTTGCATCAAACTCCTACACGAAATACCGCCCATATCCGACTCCAGCTCAGTTCTCTGCATCTGCTGATTTAATTTCTCGTACCACGACGTTTTTGCGTCGAGAACTACGCGTCTGGCAGAATTTAGATGTAGAGGTGCGTTTAGTTCCCCATGTTGTTACGACTCAACAAATAATCCCATTTCAGTTTCTTACAACATTCATTATCTCACTCATGAAGGCAATTGACATCCGCTCAGAGTCAGCGATCAAGTTGCTCGCTGAATTCCTTGATATGGATTCTCCCTATTTGGAGGGGGGGCGGCATGTCAACGCCGAGCATTTTGCTCACGGTACGTCTTTGAATGCTATATGGCGTAAGGTATATCCAGCTAATTCATAGCGTGAATTATAAAGAGGTCTACTCATATGTGAGGTCACCATATAAAGATTTATTTGTCTATGATACCGTTGTCCAGGCATGTGTTTTAATTATTTTTCAGCCGTCACACTATTTTAATATTACCCTCTTCTAGTACGATATTCCACATGGTCAATCACCGCCTCTATCAGAAAGGCATAGAAACCGGTGGCAAGAAGCCTCTCAATCGCCACCATCATCACCGCAACCACGTTCACCACGTGTCGGGGGAACGCGTGGTCGAAGCCGATCGCTCTCATGGTCACCATCTGGGCGATCCTATTCTTCTTCGAGGGCGCGAAACCTGGCCTTCCATACAAGATCAGAAAGCGGAAACAAACGTCGGCGAAGCCGGAGCCACGGCCGTTCCCCTCGCACTTTTAGCCGGAACCCGCATCAGGATCACACCAGCGCGGGTCCTACGAGCGGTCCTGCACCTGATGAAGGCGAGGTACCCAAAGATATCCTCTAAAATTTGATACCGCATCATCCCTCGCTGCTCCATCCGATAGCGTGGCTAACCTGAAAAGAAAACGGATCCACGAAGGGCCGCCTGGGCCTAGAGCGGCGGACCGTGAACCTGAGCCTGCGCCATTGGCTTTGGAGCTGTCATCCATATCGTCACATCCAGTAGGGTGTGATACATCGAATGCATTGGATTCAAGCAGAGCTAGGGTCCCTCGCAACAGAACTCTACGCGATTCAATTCAAGCTCATCTGGATCTTAATCCCCGATTAGTTCGTGATCCCAGAGCAACACATCAAGCTGGGAGATCGCGGAATCCCTCGTATCCAAGTACCTCCTCCCCACCCTCCGTTATTTCATCCCTGCCGGCCCATATATCAAACAACGACAAGCAGAGGGACCCTACAGTAGGGCCCAATAATACATCCCCCAGCCCACAACCAGAACCCTCAGGCGGGTGCTGCATTAGGGAAACAATAGAAATATCGTCAAGAATACACACGGAGCCAAATATAAGCGCGACCGATCCATGCCTCGTGGCAACAGAGTTAAACTTGGAGGGTCCCCAAAAAACCCTCAAAGCCTGCCCTCCTATCGCCAGCGAGACGACTGACGGTGTTGGGATGATAGATTACGACCTTGATACTAATGAAAGCACTTCGGCGTCCTGCGCTGTTGGTCCCGCGTTACGAGTCTCACACCTGTCCAGCACCAGTCCTGGGCAGGGGGGATCGCTCACATCCGCACCTGTGCCTATGTCTTACCCTCCTGGCAGCCCTGCGAAAGTATCCGCAACTCATTTCCACGTGCCATCACAGTTACCAGAGGGCCAAGCCGCTCACGGCAGCAATTCGATTGGGTCCGCTAACCTTGGTCCATCTAATGACCGTGGATTAGTATTGCGTGCGACAGTACTTGCCAGGCTCCAACGGGAAAAAAAAGACGCCTGCGATGAACCGCCAGCGACGGTCGCTTGTGATAACACGGGAATCCCGTCGGACTCAGCCGTCCAACGCCCCACATCGATATCACACACTAATATTGATCCCCGAGCTGTCGAAGCAAGGCTACGCACGCGGGCCCAATTGCAAGTACGACTTGCCGCAGAAAAGAAGTCTGCCCGTTTTTAGTAGGAACTGGCACTGTGATAGAAATCGCGTGGTATAATTGATATCATAAGCTTCATTATCTGCCTAAGTCATACTTGGTTATTAGCGTAGCAAATATGCTTCAGAGGCGTATGGTATAGCAAGAAACGAACAGGGTTATCAGGATACAAGGGAGTGTGAATACCGACTGGCCTGGTGCATGGCAAGCCTATATTAGGGGCTGGTTATTGATGGGAAATTTGAATTACAGGTTCGTTGGGCTTCTATCTGTGTCGAATTATATGATCCCCATATGGGTGTAGAATATCGAACTGGATCCCTTTGGAAGTGTGAGGAACATTGGATCAGAAATGTAAGGAAAGAGTTAGGCGCGTTTCGCACGTGGCCATTGGATTTCGTAAAGAACGTGAGGCAGAATTTCATTGGGAGGTATCATGCCCTAAGGAGATGCCAGGCTCGGATCACGGCGTGCTCTCTCGTGCTGTGGGGGGTGAATCCGAAGGGTCCGGACGTGGGATAAACATCGCCCGAACAGGATCGTACCGTCCAGAGCGCTGGGACGGCTGGGCTTCAGATGAATGCTCACCCCCCGCATCCAGAGAGGTTTCGGTATCTGGATGAACATCGTGGCGGGAGTGGGGCGAATTTTCTCGAGTAGACTGGGACCCGCTGTGAGACCACGCGGAGGACGTGGGTCTCACACCAAGAGGGAAGGTGTCATTACCCCAGTGTGGTCTTGGTTCAAGTGTAAATGGTGGGGGAATGGCTAGAGGAGACCGAGTAGGGCCCTCTGGCGGATGAAAAGCAAAATGAGCGGTGGGTGAGGTTGGGTTGGAAATGAGTGGGAGGGTGCGCCCGAAGGGCGGTGAAGGAAGACGTGTATTCCTCTGGACATTAATTGGTATAGCGGGCTGGCGGGCGCGAGGTTCAAAAACAAGGGGGGGAAGCGTCCGCGACGTATCACGGTGGTCATGACGAGCTGGGAACCCGCCGAAGTGAGGGTGATCATGGTCAGAATGAGTCCTATTGAATATTGGTAGCAACGGGCTCCCAGAGGTGGGCCTAGCACCAGTTTGATAAATAGGTGGTGTGTCAGAACCGGGCATTCCAGGACCAAGTAAATGAGCGGTTTGTTCCAAAGGCACTGAATAACCACGTTGTGGTGGGTTCATTTCTGGGCTCCGGGGCCCAGACAACCTGTAAGAATGCATTTCCTCTGCGTAACGCTGAGCGGACGGAGTGCCTATGGCAGTAGAATATTGCTGATGGGGGGCCGTTGCACCCGAATGAGGATCCGTGAGGCTGGAAAAAGGCCCGTATTGCGGAGGCCGGGAAGGATCATTCTGTGCGCGCGGACGCCGGGCCTTCTGCCGTTGATTCTGGGGTAATGCCTCAGTTGGTAGTCCATATCATTAAATTCCAACAGACTCACTTGAAACCAAATCTATTAGCACCATCAGTCATCAGCGCTTGTATTTCATCATCAGCCAAAAATGGTAATCACCTGGACCTTGCGGGCACTCAGCCCGATAGAACGGCCAACCTCTTCACGCATGGCGGTCGTTGGAAATCGGGACTGCAACATAAATAAGATTCCACACGCGCGCAAGGGATTGATGGAATAATACCTTTGCGAGGAGCTCATGAAGAACCGCGGATTGATGGGGAGTCGTGAGCGTGCGAGTTCTCTTCTTTTTGGGAGGTACTGTGGAGGATTGTAGTGTTTCAGATTTTTGGCTCCGCCTAATATCTTGTTCCGTGTCAGCCATGCCATCTTGAGAATCAGAGGACGGGCTTGAATGAATTCTGCTCCTCCCTCGAACCTCAGGGGATTGCCTTCGTATACGTTTGGTCATTGGTTGTTCCGGAGAATTGTCAGCTGGTCGAGAATGCTGTGGGTGACTAGTTCCCGCCTCGGGAGTGTGTACTTGTAAAAATTGGGGATGCGTAGGGCGTGAACGAGCACAATGTTCTCTGTTGGGCTGGGCAGAGGGACTATTCTCGTGTGAGCCAAGTCGTGATTTCGTCGATTCGGGGGACGATGCAATATTAGTGGGGCGAATATTAGGTTTGGGAGTAGTTGAACGGGATCCAGACATCCAGCAGCGAAATTATGCGGGAACCAGACGGGGGATAAGTGTGCGATGCAGCCTCAATACATGAGGAGCTGCAGCGCAGAGGAGGGAAGGAGAGACACCTGGATGTAAGAAGAGAGAAGCCAGGGTAAATTGAGTGGTCGATATAATGGCATGTGTACAGCAATTGCCGACCGAGCAACCCCAGGAGTTGCCGAAAGTATTTATCAACGACCGCAACCAGGTTAACGTTAACATTTCCGATAACCACAGAATTGATTCGGAGATCTGGCGGAAGAGAGATCGGCAACGATCCCGGTATTTGGGTGTATACATCCCAGAATATATTTCCCATAATCTTGGGAGCCACTCGTGATCTTGTTTATTGAGGTATATGTTGGGATTATTGTATCCCCGAGAGGTCGTTAGGGCAGGGGCTAGACACGTCGATCCGCACCCCGGAGTTTGGAGCCCAAAACAGTATTCTAGGCCAGAGAAAGACAACGGTTGCTCCGAAGAATATTTTGCAACGGTAGCAACGAACAGGCTGTTATATGAGGTCACATTTGTCAGGCAACGTGACAACCGTGACAACAGGGTTGAATACATCCTCAATCAGCGAGCGCTTCACGTCTGTGGACACGGAAGAAAATGGAGTCGCAGCTAAATTTCAAAGAATATCAATCAGACGGGAAATGCCGTGAGTTATATATAAAGTTATTACTGACGAAATACACGCATTAAGAAAGTGCTTTTGATGAACCTGAAAGCGGGACATTTAAGTAACGGTTCGAATGGTGTTTAAGTGACTATAATGATTGTCATGCAACCCATGAAATTGTTGAGGTGGTGTCGTCACTACGTGATGCGTGGAGACGACTGGGGTTGTTTAATAATGATTAAGATTGGTTAGTCAAATTATTTTAAAGCACCCAACCGACGATCGGGCTGCTCCTCCCGGGGCTGGCAATAAGTTGTTAGAATTGGGGTCCGAATGGAAAATACGAGAGGGCACTATTCTCCCAGATTTGCACATAGGATAGTGATCAATACAAAGCAGGATCAAAATCTTCACCGCGGAGTGTTTCAAGAAGGTATCATGATACATACCGGCAGCAAGATGCCTAGATCTGTGAATCCCACGCAGGCAGGAATTCGAAAGGGTGAATTCAAGGACAGTCGGGCGAAATAATTCAGTAAAATATCTAGGAAAGGAAGGTTCAATGTGAGCGCGTAAAGTAATGCTCATTGGAAGACACACTGGGGACGATAAAATAAATACTGACTTCCAAACAATACCGGGATGCGGGTCAGTTGTCGAGGAGATATGTCAGGTCACAAAAACAGTTTGATACGATCTTCGGACGTAGGGCAGCTGGTGAGAGGGTGTATTTTTTCTATTGTTTCGTTAAGCTCTGTGGACCGTGGGCCGCCACTGGTCACTGGTGTGCTTCGGACATTCTGAAAGAAGAGTCTAAAACATAAACTTGGAACTGCGGCTCACATGGGATTGATATTTAACAATTAAGAATATTTTTCCTAATCAAAACGCGTGAATTGTACGGAGTTTCGGCCATTTCGATACGGATGAACCCCAGAACGCGTGCCATAATCAGAATCTGGAAGCCAAGATCCCGCACCTGAGCGGGTTTCCGCCCCGCAGCTACTAGCTGCTGACACAAGACCCGTTCTGTCGGTTTCAGGAATATATTCTCAGTTGTGGAGACTCATTGATAGCTAGAACTTACCGCTTGCGATTGACGGAGGCTGACATCCGATGATTAGATCATCGCACCAAGTGGGATTTGGCTCGGTTTATGCACTCGTGACTTTGACCACCATTCGATGTCGGATGCTCAAATTTCTCAACCAGGCTCTCCTCAGCCACAGAGCATATCTACTAGACCAACTGGATTGACGCTTGTGCTTCCTCCTCTAAAAGGAGGGAAACCATTGAAAGGCAATAAAAAGTCGAAACAGCGGATTGGTTCTCAAACGTTGCCTGGGGCGCACGATGGACCCGACAGTGCTCAAGACAGAAAGGTGCACCGGCCTGTGAAGTTAAAACCCCTCAAAGAGGTTTTGATGAAACTGATAACCCAAATAAAAAAGTGCGGCCTCTTATTCTTCCATAGATCATGTTTACAGTTGAATTAGAAAGGATGATTATGCATTCTTCCTGCATCCAGTGGATCCTGTTCAGGTTCCGGGATACTCAGATGTTGTGAAACGTCCGATGGATTTTGGCACCATGACCACAAAAGTCACTCGCGGGAGATATCGTTCATTGGAGGATTTCGCCGTAAATCCCTTCATTCTATGCAATAGTGCTGCAGATTTAAATAATACCCACAGGCCGACTTTCGCCTCGTCATTGCTAATGCCAAGAGCTTCAATCCCCCGGGCACAATCTATTACACCGAGGCTGACAGAATCGAGGCTTGGGGGCTAGAGCACATAACGAAATCGGCTTCAACAGTTATACAGTACGAAACGGATTGGAATATCGAAATAGAAAAGGACGATGATGGGTCCAACGTCAATGTTGATGACGACGAAGAGCTTGCGACTGGGACCCCGATGGACGTCGACGAACCCGGCCCTGGGGCAAGATCACCTTCAGTCACGTCTCAAACGCAACCTGGGGCTACCGGCCCTCGGAGAGGTCCACGTGGGCCTTACAAGAAAACTGCTCTTCCCAACCACACGACTGAGACCATTGGGGCTGACGGTAGGCTGCCCGGCTCGTCCGAAGGCCTTGGAGCGTTTCCGCCAGGTTCTGAGTGGGCCAACATGATGCTTGCACTAAAACTCAAAGGCAACGCTCTTCCCTACTTCGCCAATGTTACTAATGATTATCCTTATAGGAAAGCGCTACCGTACAAAAAAGGAACGCCTTCGGATTGAAAAAGAAGGGCCACCTTGCCTCTCTGATGGCAGTCTGGATTATACAGAATGTAGGGATGGTTTCGACATCATTCGTAGCCCGCTGATTGATCAAATTTTAGTGGAGGACCCCTTTTCCATTATTTCTGCGCTTGTCCCGACTCCGCCTACTCGACCATATGTTACACCACTACATCCCTTGCCGCAACTGCCATCATCAAGCAACTACAATCAAGATCAATCTGATGTAGTTGACCCAGTTCCGCTTGCATCAACAAGTTCCCTCGCATCAATCAACGTCCCCCTTGATCGGCGGTCATATATACCCTCAATCAGCGCTAACAATACGCCGACACGACGTCACTGGACCATCAATCGAAATTTAGTAACCCGTGGCAAAGGGAAAGACAAAGAGGAAGAGCCAGAGATGGTGGACCCTGCGTGGCACGTCCCCCGCGAAGCTCACGCAACTGACTTTGGCTCACTCGCGTGGCTCGCTGGGAGCTTAGAAGAGGAGAGGCGGAGACGCGCCGTATCCGGCTCTCACATGGAGGAAAACCAAATGGTAAATGAAATAATTCGCGGTACTCTGGACTGCGAACCCGCTGCCAAGCAACGAGACGATCCCCCAGGAAACCACAATTTACAAACCGCATCCACATATTGGACAAACCAACAAGCGTGCGATGCAGAAGGCTATGTACGCGACCTGGTTTATGGGGGGGTGGATGGTTTTGCTTATGTGAGGAGCCTCGCGGAATTCACAAATATTGATGAACCGGAGGTAACGAATCGATGTCCCCCTAATACTCTATTTAACGCTTTTTGCAGTTTTCCAACCCAGAAATAAATCCTCATTTAGGTTTGGGGATGCCCGTCAACCAATGGGTATTACGGAACATTGTCGATCCGTTGACGGACAGCCGGCACAGATTATTACGACAGACAGCGAACATTCTCGCTGCCAAGTCCCACCTCCCTGCGGCCACACGCTCTCAGAATAATGGTGAACATGAAAGCCATTTGGCTGATCAGGTGTCAAAATCCCTTGAGGTTTACCCCTCCGTCTCGACTGCACTGACAATGCTCCTGCGGATATATACCCATAAAATTGATATGGGAGCACTGATTAAATTACCAGAAGAATTATTCTTAAGCGAAGAAGAGTGGGCTGGCAAGGACCTGAAAGCGAAACGCATAGCGCGGCTCGAAGCACAGCTGGGGTATGGAACCTCGGACCCTCACTCGGTGCTGGCCAACACTCCCAAGAACCCCGATGGTGGTACCCAAATTGGCGAAAACCAAGATCTGGAAGGACCTGAGGAGCTGAAAGATGTCTTGGACTACGTCGCTGGTGTTATCATCGAGCTGAACCGCGAGATCCAGACCGGTTCAATGAATGTACACGCATCGATTGGATCCCAGCCCGAAATTGGGTCTCCCGCCTTAACGGATTCTGGGAAACAGGAGCAAAATAATGAAAATTCACTGCTCCGCAATCTTCGCCTCAACCTCCTGGCCTTGGCGAAGCGCGCACCCCTTGATACCATCGCCAAACTCCCAAAAGACCTCGTCCCAGAGCATATCCGACATTTCGTACCAACACTCAGCACGTCATCGTAAATTGGTATATTGCTGAGGGAGAGGGGGTGAGCCCTCCCTGCATATAGGTAGCGCAGATACTTTTGGTAGGTAGGTGTATAATCAGATTATAATATTAAACCCAAAACCGGGAATCATCGATCATCACACAAATTCCCTTCCAAAGCAGATGTCAACCAGTCAAATTCACCTATTCGCTCACTGTATACACAAAACAGTCATGATTTTATAACGTGGAATTTGTACCTTGATATTCTGCGGTTCTATTGTTCTCTAATTTTTATAAATGTATTGACTTCTATAGAAGGATCGCCATGTGAGCCTTTCTATTCTTATGAACGAAAACATAACATTGACACCGAGATTCCAGATTGTTGTGGGCATAAATTATATACCACATTTGCAGTGACCGTGCCGTCATCGAAAATGTGGCGCCTCTAGTATCCGCACAAACGTCACTCTGGGGTTCTGGGGGTATCTTGTTCCACACCCAACCCATGGCGTACCGTTCTTTTCCCTTGCCCCTCGCCGAGGGCAGAGTGATTCTCGTTGGAGTTGCTCACCTTCGACCGGGTATTCCCCCACCGGTCGGCTTACTACCGCTTCCTGGTTGCTCTCCTCAGTTCTCATACGAATGCACTCAACGTATATATTTAGTCTGCAACCCTATCGTGGTGGGCGAGAAACAGGATGCTACCAACATTTCATACTTCCCGATCGCGTCGCAAATATTGACACACTCCATAATGGATGTTGGACTGCGGAGTCACTTTAGCGCGGTCCAATTCCAGGACAGCCCCCGGGCCGCTAAGTTCGCGGGAGTGAGGGTAACGAGATGATTTGGTCGCACCCGATCTTTGGCCAGCGTGCCTTGGCTAGGTTTAAAAATAATGCTACATGTCCGAACAAGGACGATGCTTTCCCCAGTCCTAATATAGTCCACATGTACTGGTGAGCGACAATCATGTTGACTTGGTATCCTCCACATTAACATAATTATTCGGGCATATGGGGCAGCAACCATCTACGTCGGAACCACTTAGGGCCGTATCAATCATTCATTAATGTAACCAGTAAGTGGACTTTAGGTCCCATGTAACCCTCCGTAACCACACAACAACCGGGATTCCGTTTCTTGTTTAATGCATGAACGGCAGTCCTATCGACCTGTCCTCTGCACCGGGAGGATTCAGCTTCATCTCAGACCCGTCTACATATGAATATCGAACCCGCCTTGGTCACGCTATCAACAGTTCTCCGGGTTCCCCTTCCTTTGTTTGGTCGTGACAAATCCTCGAAGATCAGACAGCTCGGGGTTTCCGGAACAGCAAGTCGCAGGCATTCTTGGACCGTGATATTCAATGCTACGACTGATCTATCATGCAGATTTTCTGAATTATTCTCCATTATTTCCCTCGCCCTGACGCGAGATCTGATATCACCGCCGCAAGGGAATTATGTACCTCCAACTTCCTGATAATCAGAGCGCCAACCGTGGAAGTTAGAACTTGCCGTCGTCGCGCACTCCCACGCTAGGTCCACGTAGTTCGCTCTGATTAAGGTCTAGACAACGGCTATACATCACATCAATCCCCATCCTGACACAGAAGCCAGGAAAGGTGACGAGAAAGGCGGAGATTGAACAAATATTGAAGCTTGGGAATTCCCCCGCGATTGGGAAACGGTAAACCCAGCTACGAACTCCCCCTCCTACGCCTTTGTCTGTCGCAACTTTCTGAGCTAGCCCCACATGCCGCTCGTTTTCACCCTATAATTACACACTAGATAGACCCGGAACACACCCCCCGACTCTACCGCAGTAAACTGTTTGGTTCTAAATCCGTTGCCAAGCAAGTTAACACCACCGTGGCACCATGACGCAATGCATTGTTCTAGTCGGGAGGTGAGAGTCGGATAAATATGCGAACAGGAGCTCGAGAAACGAGCATCGAGAGGGAGTATTACCTCAAGAGTCCTTCAGCCTCTTGTCGACCACATATTTCCTCAATTCACGAGCTAGGCCCGTTACTAATACCACTCCCGGTTCCCTTCTGCTATCTTTCCACGGATACTATTAATATGTGGGTGTGGAGGCAAATTGCCGGCTTGAACCCAAAAGTTGCGGTTTTTACGCCTATGTATCTACAATTCCCGACCATTACTTGCACCGCTTCTGATATATTAATATACCCGCCGTGGACTTCACAAATCAGCGTCCAAAGGTAGGCGATATCAACGTCCGTCAGCTTGGATGGCACGTACTGGGAACTGACAACTGTGTCCTGATATGATTAACGGGCATAAGTGACGTCTATCCTCCGGGAACGTGGCAGCACCCCCCACGCGCAGATCACTGAGCCCAGCCATCCGGGGGAAATGCCAAATGTTTTATTGACCCCGCGGGGATATTTTCGAACCAGGATCATATCCTAAGGGCATTTGAACAAGCATACCGCTTCACTGTCACAACAAGTCGCAAGGCAGTTGTCAATATGCCCCCAACTTAGTAGTAGCCCCGAACCAGATATGATTCTCCCAGACTGCAGGTAATAGCGCTGAGCAACCAGGCTCTTCTGTGCTACATAAATGCATAACCCCGTGCAGGGCGGTGCAATGGGCGCGATTGTTGAAGGCGGTTGCCGAGTCGTGGCTGGAAATTTCTTTTGTCCGCGTGAAAACTGGTGCAAACATCCCGAGTCGGTGGCCGAAGCGCCGCGCTCACAATTCGCTTCGAGTCTCCTACTCCTGAGACATCCCTGAACCATCACAACTGCGATTTCGCACTGCCTCGCCTTGATTCAAGGACTCATAAAAGCTTCCAAGTGGCATTCAAGACAGTTCCAATTGAAAGGATATGAGTGTATTCAAATCTCTTTCTAAGGTTCCCCAGATTGTTCGGAATGCTCGAGCGGAGCTTATTGGTATGTTCGAACCAGCCGCCAACGCAGTCTTTCTATAACTTGGTTTTGTTCCAGGAACATGGAATCCGAATCGTTCGTGTTAGCATTTAGGTGTGATCCGAGACTTAATATTTGACCAGGTCGCCACGATGAGCCGCATGAGATAGCCGAAGATGAACTGAGGGCAGAGATCAACGCGGGACATCGGTTTACCAGTTTTGCAGAAGAAAGAACGAAGAATTCAGTGAAATGGTGAGTAGAATCGAATCTCGTCCCATACGTTGATGAACGGGCAACAGGCATATCGATGGTCATGACTATATGTGGGCTTTATCAGAGATGCTGGACAATGCCAAGGAGGCTATATTCATTCTCGTGTGTTATATTGTAATCTCGACCATTATGAATTTCACGCTGTTCGGCACAGGATTGGTGGCTCACGCCGGAGCTATACCTACGTCGACCTCCAGCCCTTTACCCAGAATGGAGGCTTGATCGTATTCTCAAGCGTAAAGCGGAGCAAGGAGTCAAGATATATGTAATCGTCTACAAAGAGGTATGAGAAGTTTTGGCCTACTTTCCCCTATGGAAGCCAGAAGCCAAATTATTCTGTAGGTTACTCAGACCATGGCGATGAGTTCAAAGCACACCAAGGTAGACTCAACTCTCGTTTACTGTCTTCTATTGGCTCTCACAACACTTCTTAGAGTGTTCTTGAGGGTCTTCATGAGAATGTTGCATGTATGCGCCACCCGGATCATATCGGCGCCAAAGGTAACTAGGTTCTATTTTTTTTTTGGATTTGGATTGCTGAAATCCTGTTAGACAGTGTGCAATTTTGGTCTCATCATGAAAAGGTATTTCCCACTATTTACAAGGTCCGAGTAATTCACACGAAAAAAAGGTCGTTGTTGTCGACAATCACTATGCTTGTATTGGGGGTCTTGATCTCTGCCTTGGGCGTTGGGACACGCACACCCATCCGCTAGCGGATGTGCATCCTACGGACTTTTCTCAAACTCTTTTTCCAGGGCAGGATTATAACAATGCTCGCGTCATGGATTTCCATGAGGTAGGGTGGTATGCAAGTAACCCTTTGTCAATATTGGAGAGTGCCCGAATGCCTTGGCACGATGTAGGGCTATCCGCGCCTAATATGGTTCCTCATTTAACGTACGGGCAACAGGTTCATATGACTTTGTGCGGGCCTGCTGTTCTTGATATCGTCCAGCATTTTGTGGAGCGATGGAATGAGATAAAGAAACGCAAGGTATGTTTACTTGCCTAGGCACTGAGGACAGGAGCTGAAACATTGTTCCTACCCTTCACCTTAGTACCGCGAGACGCCGTAAGTCGCCCCTATAGTTTGTTGGCGTATATGAACATATTTTTTCTAGTCGAGTTGATTGGCTTGCACTACCTCACGATGTGACCGCAGCCCCCAATGAGGCGGTTGTTCGTAAGTCGTTTGGGAATTTGGTGGAGTTTAGCTTATCGCGTTCGATAGGTCACCCCCATCGGGAGAAGTGGCGTGCCATGGGCCGCGAGTTCAAGCAGCGCTGGCTCGGCGAGGACAGGGATGAGCAAGAATATCCTCGCGACCCGGCAACTTGCAGAGTCCAGGTCGTCAGGAGCGTTTCTGATTGGTCACATGGCGTGTTGACTGAGCGTAGCATCCAGAATGCCTGTGAGCCACGCCTTCAAATAGACGGCAGTAATCACTCACTTGAGTCCAGATATTCAAATGATTAACGAAGCTAATCACTTTATTTATATCGGTGTGCTTTCATTCAGGTTGTTCTCTCTTCTGAATACCGACCTCCGTTTGTGTAGAGAATCAATTTTTGTAAGTATACGACGATTGTGGTGCTGACGCTGGCTGATCTCCTTTTCACAGCATTTCAAGTACAAAGGGGGGAGAGCAGGTCAAGAATTTAATTGCTCAGGCGCTTGTTCAACGCATCATTAGAGCAGCTCAAGATGGTGCAAAGTTCAAGGTATGCTGGTGGTTTCCTCTGGCAAGAATTTTCGCTTCTATGTTCAACTAGGTTATTGTCGTAATACCCGAGGTACCAGGGTTTGCCGGCGATATCAAAAGCCAGAATGCCATCAGGATCATTATGGCTGCGCAGTACCGTACCATCAATCGTGGTGGAAGTAGCATCTATGAAGAAATTCGCAAGGCCGGCTATCAGCCGTAAGTGCTACAGGCGTCGATCCCTGTTTGCGTCACTCACATTATGCATAGTTTGGATTATATTCGATTCTATCATCTAAGAGCCTATGATAGGCTGAACGCTCCCATGTGTCCGTCCTCTCGCTGAGCTCAACGTTCACCATCTTAACTTCATTTCAGCCTCGTTGATAAAGCGAATGGAGGATGCTTCTGGGGTCAAATTCCATGCGGCGCAAGTCGCACTCACTCGCCAATGGATCGGAGATGACCCAGACACTGACCAGAAGGATGTCGCCATCGCGCTACCCCAGCCCACCAAGGAAGGTTTACTTGTCACAGAAAAAACGCCCGCCAAGACTGAGAGGGTCCCCATACCTGCCTCGGAAGAGGAAGCCCGCCGCATCATTGAAGCTTTCGAGCACGGGGCTGATAATATACGAGGAGACGAGGATGTTGCCGATACTGTTGCTCAACACATGCTCAACGATAGCACAAGCCTACTGGATGAGAAATGGCTTGGCACCCCAGAGGAAGAACTCGATTCGTATGTTGGTTTCTCACTATTATACTCTTGGCTGAGCTGCGATTAGATATGTCTCTGAGTTGCTTTATATTCACACTAAACTTATGATTGTAGATGACAGGAGGGTTATTGTACGTGATTTGAACACATTTTACGGAGCATTTCACCTACCCCGTGTCACCAGATGGGCTCAGCCAATATTAATGATCGCAGCCAGAAGGTGCCGTCATCACAATCTCCTTGTTTAGTAACGCTAATACGTGACTAGGGTGATGGAGACTCCGAGATTGCTCTTGTTGTAGAAGACACCGACACTATTGAGACCACTATGAATGGACGACCTTTCATGGCTTCCCGCTTCGCCGCTTCTCTCCGGCGAAAACTATTCAGAGGTCAGCTCAAGTGATCATATTTGTATAACCAAACTCATATCTGGCACCACCAGAACACCTCGGTCTTATTCGACCCCAGATTCCCCGCAAGGAGGACCCGCCTACATCATTCATGAAACCGGCACCTACCCCGAACGAAGACGAGACAAACCAACAGGAGGACCAACTTGTTGCCGACCCCATCGCCGATTCCACGATCCACTTGTGGAATTCGACCGCCCACAAGAATCGCGAAATATTTCACGAAGTCTTCCGCCCGGTTCCTAACGATATTGTACGGGATTGGCAACTATACGACGTAGGCCTTCTGGAATACAGCCATCCGCTCCGGTCCTGACCATGCTCCTTCCAGACCCATGTACCAAAGGTGAAAGCAGGGCATGTTGTACCTGGCGTCACCCTCGAACGCGTCAAAGACCGCCTTTCCCAAGTCAAGGGAGCGCTCGTGGAGTGCCCACTGGTTTGAACTTGCTTCTGTTCATCAGAGCCTCCCCAACTGATCTTTTCCCGTACACAGGACTTCCTCATCGACGACAGGGATTTTGTCACGGGTCCTGAATGGAAAGGTCTCAACCCCACTCTCCCTATCTACATTTAATCAACGCGACTCTGGTCCCTGTAAACTGTACTGCTGTGTTATTCTAAATCTTGTTGTGTTTGTTCTGGGCCCTAGCGTGGATACGAGTCATCTAAACTATATCGATGGCTTGTCTGATTAGAATATCTGGTATGTTCGAATTCGGCGAGTGTCGCACTGTCGTTTTGCATTAGGTCCGTCAGTGCACTGGGGGTGCGATGATGGGGAACCACCTCATCTAAGATTACGGGGGGGCATCATCCAAGAATGATTCTGCTCTCATGGTGAAATCTGATCTTGCCAGCAACAGCGGTGACATCGGATGCGCATGCCATATCATGTTTCACGACATCTTTACACATCCTGTTGCTTCCCCCCCAAAGTTGGTAACTTTGCCAAAATTGAATGAGCCCCCAACTCGGATGGCTGTGCGGACTTGGTCCCTGGAACTGGGCCATGTGGTGATTGGGGAAAGTACCCCTTTTCGAGCACATCAAGGGCCACAGATTTACTGACACCAAGTCAACAGTTGTGCGGTTGGGTAGGTGGTAGCCATGATGAAGGTACAGACAACGGCCTCGCTGTGTAGTCACTCAGATCACGCCGAAGTCCCCTCCCCGTCCCTCCGCGCGAAACGGGACTCAACAAAACGCCCTCATAGAGCTTTACGCAACGTAGTGGGTAGAGTACGTATATATTCTGAGATGCAGGCGCTACCACTACCGGGGAACACAAGCCGCGGCTACGGAGAGGTCACAGAACCTATGTAAACAGCAGCACAGTCGCGATCGGCACGCTTGTGCAGCTGTCGCCCTCATATCAAATACATCAAAGAGGTGGCCCAAGCCCACCGAATCGACTGTTGTGGAACGTGGCCAACCGCACCTTTACCAGGAGCCTGGAATACTGCGGGGCCACTACTATGGCGGCTTCCAGTATTTCGAGGTTGTGCATAGGGGGCAGTGTTGGAAGAGATCAAGGTGCATATCGTATCACCGGCAGGCGGGAGTCCTGAGCCTCTACGGCGACGACCCCCGCGGAGGAAGAGGAGAAGAGGAAATGATGAGATCTGTTTACCTGAAACTAGTCTGCTAGGAAGAAAGATAAATCATATAGATGCCATGGCCGGAATTATTCCATTAAGCAACTACTCACGCATGTTCTTCCGAATCCATGATATTGCCTTTTGCCTCCGCTTAGATTCTCCCCGGTTCCCAAAATCGCATATTTCAGAGGGAATGATCGGGTTTTTATAGGCGGGCGCGATGCTTGCATCAGTCATGAAGCCGAGCGCGTGAAAATGCGGCCATCTCAGCGCGCCGAGGGAACCCCAGTTCTCCCATTATCACGGCGAGTCGATGACTCCGATTCTCAGGCGAGTTATACGGGACCGCCGAATATAGCTATATTTGTCATTGTCAGAAACCGGAAGGTCAGATGGCGTCCTGAAATTAAGGAGAGAGAAAGTTCATATAACATCAAACCAATGTCGCCTTTGTCACATATAGGCAGAATGGGTTGAGACACCCATCGTGGGCCCGTGCAATTCCCTATCGTCGATATAAGGACAGTGTTGCGACTCAGCAATGGCATTGTGAGATTTCTGGTTCAAATACTTATGCGAACAGTTGAAATACGGTGGCATGGGGAATCAGATGCTCTAAAATCGAAAGCAGATTTCTATACTCCGAAGAGATGACAATGACTCACGGGACTATCGATCTTCTCTGTCTTGGAATTAAACTAGTAACTGCGCCAGAGTGACCACTAACAGAGCAACGATAATCCACTGGACGCATCGGATCCCTATAAACAAAAGCCAAGAGCTCGGATAACTTATATTGGCGCTGGAGCTGGAGAAGCCAACGGGATTTCGGGTTGGTGTAACAGCATGGAGGAACACCGCGTGCACTAGCACATGTCTACCTATGTCTATTATTACTCGAGTTAAACTCGCATCCCAGGTTCATCAACGTTATCATGTCTAGCTGAGTGCCCTGGAAGACCTCCACGGATATATGGATGAAAGCAGAGATAGTGGGGTCAGCGCGTGCAGCCGCTGCTCGCGCCTCCAATATGCCTAAAAGTAAATGAAAATCCACGGAACTGAAGTGCAATGTCGTAAGGTGTGGGCCGATGGTTCCCATAGCAAGAGCCCGCATTTTATCTGAATAAGTCATACAAGAAACATTGCCAAGCAAAAGGGCCTCGAGGTTGGGTACCAGATCTAGCGCCTCAGGTAGGCATTGAAGGGACAAAAACTCAGAGAAATCGAGTTCTTGGATCGTATCGCATAGAATGAATCGGAGCATTGACAGCGACCAGGCCTCAGGTCTCCTAAATGATGCTCCAGGGCAAAAATTGCGAAGGTGAGGAAGGCGGAGTGTATCGAGGAAATGACAGTTGTTGTCCACTATATCACTAAAATCGAGGCGGAGGGTATGGAGAAATGGTAGTGTGATAGGACAGTGGCAGAGCTTCATTATCCTTTTCAAGGCAAAACCACCGATGGGGGATATGGAGAATCTGCACATTTGGAGGGAGGTACACTGGCGAAGGACGTCGAGGCACTCATATGCAAGAATGAGTGCGCAAATACGCAGAGTCGACAATTGGTGCCATGGCACATTGAGGTATGCAAAGTTTAAGAGACTCCAGGAGCCTCGAGGGGTTGATAGCACTAATTTGCGAAGTTGTGGGCATGATTGAAATATTGTGACAAGGGGAATCGGGTGCTCAGGCTCATAGCGAGGATTAGGAAGATAAATTGACATGCCCTGGAGAGAGCGTAACGAGCCAGAGGGCAGGGCCAGTAGCCAATTAAGTGTCGCTACATCACCACAGATTTCGAGAAGTGAGCAGCGATGGATAACAGGAAAGACAAGGCCAACAATGATGGGGAGTGGGTCATAGTGGTTCGAATTGGGGAATCTGAATGATAACGCGGATTGAGCGGATCGAGAAATCCAGGTGGGGATGGGGTCAGCCTTCAGGAGCGGGGGGGATCTCCAATCACAAGAGGCGATGGACATGTTAGTCCAGAGGTTGGGCATAGCGAGTGCGATTGCACGCCATTGAGAGCAGACGCGGGTCACCAACAGCCTGGGCTCGTCTCTTCGGAGCGGAAATACTGTTTGTGGTGTACAAAGTTCAAGGAATATTGCTTGGATGGTTTCCACGGGGAGGTTCATCGTGATGGAAATACAAGTTATGGGATATAGACATGAACCAAACTTTGATCAACGCATAGTTTAGCTTTGGCACAGTTTGGCAACAGCCTCCGTGTTGTGTCCGAAATTTGAACCGATCACCACACTCTTGATGTCAAAGCAGTTTATGCCAAGTCCTGCACCGGGGTCTTGCTCTACTAGTCTTGCTCCTCGATCCCACAACTGGATTCACGCCCAGACTGAGACAGATCTGCTATGACCAATGAGGTTAGCCTGGGTTCCGGGGACGAAACAGCGCGCAAGTTGATGGTTTCAGCGGAGGAGATGTAGAGTTATGAGAAAAGCTTGACCCAAACATTGTATTCGTACATTCGCAAGGGCGGTCGTTGATGAAGCCACTAAACTGTGTAGGACCGGCCACCGGCCGCGGCGTGCCGCTAGTATTCATAGCTATGAAGTACCAGTACCATGCTCACTTCACAACTTGGTTTATTTGCTGACTTCATTAGAGTACATCAATGCTTATAACACATTGACACGATTCTGTCCTCCTGATGTCATGGAAAACACTTTACCCCACACGGTAGGGCGGCAATCATGTCTCAAATTTCCTACACACATCCGGGGTTTCGAATCTAGTTGGGAATCGACTACGCACGTCCCAGTGGGTTGAGGCCATCCTGTATGAGCATTCCGTGTCAGCTATGTACTACAGTTCAGCCTCAAGACACTACTGATTCTCAACAACCACCACTATATCCCCTCAAATACGACAACATCTCACTCATCTCCTCCCCCGATACTTGGAATCACTGAGCAACTGGAGGAACAGGAACTGTGTACAGGCTGATGGGGTTACACCCTCCCGGCCCATCATCTACCGGCCCCTTATACCAAACCTGCGGACAATTCAGCCGTTTATAACTTGATGAAGATATCATGGCTACAGCTTACCTCTTGTTCAGGACCACAGGCATAAAACGAACCAGGGTCAAGCGTCAAACTTGCGCCGAGCTGACTATTCTCCGGATCCGAGTGTAGCGAAAACGGCTGATCCGAGCGGGCGCACTTGTTCGTACTTGAACCTTGGACAAATACGAGAGCCCCGGCGGTAGTGCATCCGGCACCAACCGGCCTTCCGGATATCAGAGTATTTAGAACAGAACTTTGGGTAGGATCGTCCGGGTTCACGGCAACGAACTGTCCCTGCTTGAAGTAAAATTGGCCAATAGGCCCAGAGCCCGTGAGAGCGGAACCACCATTTGAGCCGCCGCTTGTGCGAAGAGGCTAATAGTAGAGGTCACATCAGAGGAATCAAAACCACACTTTGAAGGACGATAAACTTACCAGGAGATTTTCGGCCCCGACCAATGAAGTGGATACGAGGTAGAAGAGAGGTGTATCCGCGCCTGGGAGAACCTTGGAGAAGACTAGGCTGGGCGCAATAGCTAAGGTGACTAAAGACAGGAGTTTCATCTTTGCTGCTGATGCTGCACCGAACGAGCTTAGGTTTTTATACCCAAAACTCGCCCTTGGGCGCCCGTTGCTGATGTTCAATTTATGCTGCCAGGCGGCCAGGATGGTTGTGTTCTTACGGCAAGTCTAGAACGTGGTACCACAGGCGCGTATCACATCATACTGTAGTCGCTCGGATTGAGGGTTTTGATGCGAATAGTGCATACATTTTCCATTCTTGTTGTACTTATCAAACAGAATTTGAATCAGCTTCGCGTATTGAGTTAGCCATTATTGGGCTCTTCAGCTTGTCCAGTGTTTAGTTGGGAAAGCAGTGCAAATATACTAATCGGGTCTTCTCAACCCCAATTTTGGTTAGCCACGACCAACCATCTACCACTTTGAGTATATGATCCGAAGCTCTGTCTGGCAAGAACTCAAAACATATGCATTATTTGAATTGAAACTTTCAATCCGAATAGGCTCAAAGCTGCTCAAAGTTAGTAAAGAATCGAATACTCACATCTTGTGACTCGTTCGGCACCACTCCTCTACAGATCAAATGGAATATATATTATGCTACTCAGTCCCGTATAGTAAGAATACGTCACTATTTCTCGGGCAGAGCTGGGATGTGCACACATTACCACAATCTACAGGAAGCTCAGGCGGAGGATGGAGTCTTACCTATATCGAGTTTAGCCAAGCCCAGAGCTAGAATCGGAATTTTTGGCAGGAGAATTTTAATTCCTTAGTAATAGTCGTGCTCCGTTGCCAAAATTGCTACATCAGTCAGTCACGCCCTACACAGTACCTTTGCTGGACTGGAATTCCCGCATTCGCGGTTAGTGGTGGGGTACGGTCATGATGTTGGTTCCAGCATTAGCCCTAGTTTGTTTCTCTCTCCTTTCGGACCCCCCCCCCCCCCCGGCTTTGTTTTTACTTCCATAAACCCAGTCGAATTTTGGCGGGCCTTGGGCTTCATGATTGCCCAGAATAACCGCCAAATATTTGCCTGGAGTTTTAGCCCGGCTCCTAGTGGCACTGATGTGAATCGTTCGAGCCATATCGATTTTTAGTCTGATTAGAATCTGTTGTGTTCGACCCCAAGCCACTAGGGCTGATTGGAGTGTAGTAGTGGCCAGGGCGCAAAAACCAGAGCTCTATGCTGATAACCCTGGTCACTCGCGAAGGTGAGAGAGGCGGGGTGCGTGAAGGAGACGGACATTGTTAATTCGCCAGATCGTTGAAGTCAAAGCGGGGGTGTAGAAGACGGTAGAATGGGTGATAAGGGGGTTCCAACATCTTTCTCGAGGCAAGGCCTCCGATGGAAGATATGAAGATTGCGCAGTCTTAGAGGACAGAAGGTGTCCAGGCATTCATATGTGGAAACTGCGGATGAATAGGATAAACAAATACACGGAGCGGACAACCGGTGCCAGTATATTGGGATCTATGAGATTCAAGGGATTCGCACAAGCTCGACAGGTTGCTGGTACTCATATGTAAATTTTTGAGCATGGTTAAAACGCGGCGGCGAGGAGAATCGGCGCTCAGAGCGAAAATTGAAAACAGATTTATGATGGGTCAGAAAGAAGGACCATCAACCAACTGAGTTCCAATGCATCAATGTGAAGCCTGAGTAAGGAGCAGCGGTGTATGGCAGAGAAGATATAGCCAATGGTAGAAAAAAGAATAGGGGGATCCAAGTGACCATGGGGACTGAGCGTATCGAGATTTAAATATGTGCAGTGGATCAGACCAAATCTCGACTGTCATTTTAGCTTTGGCACAGTTTGGCAACAGCTTCCATGTCACTCTGAATCTTCCGTTGAACCGCATCGCGAAATTTATATTGGGAGACACAGCTATTCTATCCCTTTATCACAGAGTCTGCCGACGGAGACTACGAAACCTACAATTGACATACCACGGGGGTTGCTACACTCTTGATGTCAGAAGCACTTTACGTCTCCTGCGCCGGGGTCTTGTCCTTGTGTCAATCAAGGAAGGATGACCTTGACGCGCTCCTCGATCCCGAGACTGGGTTTGCGCCCAGACTGAGACAGATTTGTTATGACCAGTGAGTTCGGTAGTCCAGAGCCCGGGGAGTCCTGAGACTGAGACAACGCGCGCAGGTTGATAGAGTTGGAGGAAACAGGTGGTAGAAGGGTTTCGGTGGAAGAGATGGAGCTTCTACGCCTAGAACACAATACGTGGAGCCTGTTGCAAGCAGTAATGCCGTGAGTAATCCTGCTTTTTGAAGTGTGGGCACTAACCATGGACAGTGCACGCAAGCTAGAACGAATGAATGTCCGGACGCACGCGATTTGCTTTCGGAAAATCCGTATACGCCGACATCCACCCTAGCACAAGCCATCATGAACGCGTCTCCGCTGCTCACGGAACTTGTTGTCGTGAGAGAGTGGCTGCACGATACCGCGCCTTCACCCCAGTACCCCGAAGCCACAACAGGGTACTGGAAGTTTACAAAACATAGTGTCATGCAGTCGTTGCGTATGGGGAAGACACATCGAGATGGGTTGGTCAAGGAGATGGATCCTGACGCTGTTGGCCGAGAGGAGGCAGGGGACTGGCGGCCGACGATGCTGTGAGTTGGATCCGTAACCCATGACACATGCGTTTAACTTTGACATAGAGTTATGAGAAAAGCTTGACCCAAGCTTTGTATTCGTATATTCGCGCGGGCCGTCTTGATGAAGCCACCGAACTGTGTAGGACTGCCCACCAGCCATGGCGCGCCGCGAGCATTCGTGGGTCGTTACTATTCCACTGGAAAGCAATAGGTGCTCTCTTCATTTTACACTTCGATTTATATATTGATTCCAACACAGCTGTCGAGGATCAGGAAGAGGCGGAGGAGGACTCTGATATATGGGCAGGCAATCGACGAAGACAGCTATGGAAGGCCACATGCACAAGGGCAGCTCTCAGTGTAGGTCTCTTCCATTCAGGGGAGTCTGCTTATATTCATAACAGAAAACCCTGAGCGACCATGAACGCGTACTGTATTCCGCACTGGCCCCCTCACCCCAGACATCAGCTGTCCTCAAGTCTGCGTGTCGGACATGGGAGGACCACCTTTGGGCGCAGGTCAGCATTATGTGTGAAGAAAAACAAACGATGGAACTAGCCAAACTGGGGGGAGGCTTCTGGGAGGCCGGTTTGGACGCCATCGAGACGAAGATACCCCCAATTACGCGGGAAGAGGAGGAAATGGAAGAAGAAGAATGGGAAAAAGAAGTGCGCGGAACACTGGAGAGTTTGAAAACTGTTGCGGTCCAGGACGGGTAGGCAGGTGATATTACACACCAATTTTTCCTGCTCATGTCGCCACTAGGCCCCCTGCGGACCACGCATTCCATTTCTCACAGCTACACATTATCCTGGACCGAACAAATACGCTCTTAGAAGTTTTCGCAAATGGCTTACGAGATGGATTGTACCCGCCGTCATCCTTTGAGTCAGTCCCAAAATTTTGATGGTTGGCTTCCCCATCTAATAGCACCTAGATATCCCGCGATGTGCCGTTTCTTCGCTCATCTATGCCTCTTCCTTCAAATTATCGATATACCCGTTCCCCCACTCGCGACGCAGGCAATATTGGAGTCTTATCTGCAAGTCTTGGAGGTGTGTAGCGCCCTGTTCTCTCAAGTCATAGTGATTGATCCATTACACTCCTATAGGCCGCCGGCCAGCGTGATTTGATTGCTATGTACGCTGGTGCCCTAGGAGATAACGCTGTCGAGCGATACGCAATGTTCCTTGTGTCTTTGGAACTCTCCGCCGACATCTCCGAACGGAGACTTACTCTGATACGAGCAAGAGACCACGGCCTTGATATGGACAGAGTTGCTATCACAACCGCAGAGCGCACAATTGAAAAAGCTTTCGAGGTAACCAGTTTGCCCTGATTACCCCATCCCTGCTGATCAAGAACACTGCCTAGCTATTACCACAACTGAAAGGGCCGCTCCCATCAATAATCACGATGCAGCCACCACCAACGGACGCGGAGCTACTGCTACTGCGCTCGATTGAATGGACGACATTCATGGATACTACATACAACACGGCCCTCGAGCAGGCCAATGTAATTTTGAGATATTTCCTTGGTGAGCTGACCCGAGACAATGCATGGGGAGATGAACCGATTTTAACGATTTATTAGGCGCCGGGCGGGTCCAGGTCGCGCAAAAGCTGCTTGAGATGCTACCACCCGAGATCGGGTCGATCGCGGAGCCGGAGGAGCGAGCAACAGAGTATCTGCATTATCGGCAATTTTTCATGATCATGGAAACCCTAGATCGGGTGGTGGAGTGCCAGTCACTTGAGGCTTCACATATGAACAAGGAAACGCGGAGTGCATGGTTAGCGGATTACAGAGTGAGTGAAAACAATTTCGTTAACCGGTAGGTTTTTGACTGATGGTACATCAATAGGGTTTGATAGACCAAGCTCGCGACCAGATTACAAAACTGCTGACATCTGAGTGGTTGGTCACCGACGTGGAGATCGGGGGTGGTGTGTTTATTTCTTAATTCGCATACCTAACCCCCTTCTGAGCCGCTTCTGACCGAAAGGTGATCGCCGCCGCCGAGAGCTCATCCGAATCCGACAAATGTATGTTCCCGAGCTAATAATTCGGCTCCACGTCCTTCTCTTCACCTCCCGCCATCGTATACCCGAGTTTGTCCACTTCTTCGCATCCAGTCATTCTCATTGCTGAATATACCATAGAAATCTACCTCGTGCGCTTGACCTCGCGAATGTTGTTGCCGATTCCCGCTATAAACTGTACGAGGATTTCGTCAACGAAGAGGGGCGGAGGTTGAGCGATTACCTGGGTGCCGTTCGCCAGGCCATTCTTGGTGGGCTGGAGGGCGGTGGGTCCGACCCGTTTAGGGCTCTGCTGTAATGTACCCGCGCACGATACAACTATTTGCTTATCAGGTAGCAGTGCACTCTGAACACATAATTATTATGCAGCTGCTTCCGAACCAAATAAGCATCGGTGGCATCTTGCCATTCCCAGCCCCAGTGACGATCCCCCTCTTCAATTGTATAGGTAATAGTGGCTTCGTTCTCGTGACCTGTCCACGTTGAAAAAGAAGGGTTGGCATCTTGGTATATTATTATTAAGCTAGTCTTGCCGCCCGGGGACTACAAAAACAACCAGCCTCAGGCTTGGGAGTGCACCGCTTGGATTCGTCGTCAAGCACGTTTGAAATTCTGAACCCATGACAAGGACTCAGCGCTCCGCTCTTAACGGCAGACCGCCCAGACTGAAACCGTCAACGAGCCCTCAGGTTCAAACCGACCCACGTCAGAAAAGCGCAGAGAATGTCCAGCCACAATTTGGGCGGAGCCGACCCTGTCTTGACGGCCGCCTAGATCGTTCGCGGGGTTTCAAATCTCTGTTGCCACTCTTGGACCCCTAAGCCTTGGTTCGGAACCGTCAAAGGCGTTCAATTGTTGCTGCACACCATGCCTTGCGATGTCCTCCGATCTTCCATCAAGGCTCTAAAATGAACCGGAGTGCATGATCCATTGGTATTTCAAACATTTAAGCCCGCCTACGTATTTTTAGCTCATACGCCACTTTTGCTCGAGTCAGGGTTGATCAGAAGAAGCTGGATTGTTGCCGTGTGTTCATTAGCACACTAAGACCCCGTGGCTTCCATTCGTAACATATATAGGGAGTATGACTTTGGGGTTATAGCTTCTCTCTTCTTCCCCCGCCTCTTAATTTGCTCATTGCCGGACACCGTCAAATGGTCGACATATCCAGAACCTATGGCGCGCTCCTAATTGGCGGTGTGGTGGCTTCTGCGTCCGCATCCAGGTCCATTTCCGCTGTGATAAATAGCTGATTCTTTCCAGCTTCTCAGGAATTGTTACGGTGCAATTTTGTGCCTACTTCAAGTTCTATCCGTGCGATCCTGTCAGCCTGAAGCTTTTGGTAATTTGAATTGCTTTGAGGTGTTCTTTTACTTACTGATCATGCTTCTATCATAGGTCTCCGTAGTTTGGTTGGTCTAGCACTGCGTCTGTTGGACTTGTCTCATCCAAGTCAAAAGGTTTCTCGATATCCTTCATACTGTCCTTATAAACATTTCCCTGTGGGACCATCTCATTGTACATTATGGAGAATCGTCAAGGATTGACTTGGTTCCATGGTAATTGCGGCTTCTATTTCACCGCTCCCTTTATATTTACTTGTTCCTTTCAGGAGTCTCGCAGTACGTGTGCTTTTTTAATACCAACTTCCAGCGAACTGTTTGATTTAAATGACTCACCCAGCTTACAGTTGGCGTCACGGTGAATATCTCTCCCTTCCTTGCCAACGTATATTTTTTAATCGTTAATCTCAATTTTCAGGCCATTCTAATATTCTTCGTCCACTGGTTCGTCTAACCCCGTCCCAGTCTAAGTGTCACCATCACCTGATATGATTCAGCTTTTTTATCAACAGAATATATAAGCGTACGCCCTTCAGATAACCCGCATATCTTTATCTGATTCAGGAAAAGTCAGCAAAAACAAAATATATCTCGCAGTCCCCTTGGTAAGTAGACCCTGCATTCAAAGTTGCTGTGGGATTTCGTTCATGTGAATACTTTTTTTTTTTGTTTTTTTAGCTTGCCCTCGCAGCCCTTAGACTGTGTACGTTCTTCCCAGTTTTTTTATTGATAAATCTAACCATGACTTATCAGCCATTGCGTTTCGTATGTTGTCTCCCCTCCTGGATTTTGATCATGCATTGAGCATGTTTTGTATGGCTACCAGTTACGACAACCAAATTGTAAGCCGACCGTGCAGTGTCTTGTCAAAGCGAGTTAATGCTCATGGTCTTTAGAATTTCATACAACAGCTTGTCTAGATTTGTAGTTTATTACATGGTAAGTCTAACCTCTGTTTCACCGTGTCTGTTTTCTGATAGCCTGATCCAAGTGGTCTGTTACTGCTGGACTGAGTCTTTCCTGCTTCGTGGATGTTCTAATCACGGGGCTACTCTGCATACTGCTCCAGAGCGGCAAGAAAACCAATTCAAGGTTAGTCTCAGAAACAAAACGATTGCACATGTTGAATTCGTTTATAGCCTGAATCATGTGCTTGATTCCCTGATGATTTACGCTTTTGAGAACGGGGCTTTGACTTGGTATGGCCACGAGCCCTTCGGCTTCCGGCATACTCATATTTTTCCAGCGTTGCAACGATAGTTTCAATGATTTGTGTATGTCCCACCACAGCCGGTCCCATTACATTATGTGGCTAATATTTAAATTCAGTGGCTAACAATGCCGTCAAATCTCATATTTCTGGGTATTCACTTCGTGATTAGCAAGCGTAAGGATTTCCATTTTACTATATTCCCTCGTCTAACAGTCAAATAATAAGTTTATGCAAATTCATTACTGGCCACGTATACTTGCTTTCTAATTTTGGATTCGCGATCTAACATTCGTATCTTAGCCTCAATGCTAGGAAACAGCTCACTCAAGGGAGGAGCGCCCGAGTATCAGTTTCTGGCGATGTGCCAGTAGTGTTTTCCCATAATTTCCGTGCATCGAAAAACCCGAGTCGGCGTGTATCGGTAAGTCAATCCGATCCTTTCTAAATAAATGTTTTCTACATCTTCCACAGAAATTAGACTTGGGAAAACCAGCAACGGTAATTGCGGTTAACTTTGAAGTTGTTCCGATTTAATACTCTCACAGCTACAGATCAATGTCGAACAAACGACTATCTTCACTGTTGATGACACACCCTCTAAGGCGATGGTCTGAATGGCTAGTTTAGCATTTCATAGGGGTTTACTGTGTGGACATCGGACTATTTGTTCAATATATAATTCGGTCGTTTACTTCGTATACAAATCAAAAATAATCAACATGGATTTTGAGAACATAGAGGTCCAAAAAATCGTAGCTAGTTAGAGTTTGGGAGGGAGGCCGAATGTATCCCTGAGAGCTTTCTTGGATGGCGAGAAGAAGTATTCTCCTCCCCGTGGCACAACCCAATCTTCTTTAAGTGCAAGCTCTTTCGCAGGGTCATTGGGGTCGACGCCGGATAATTTTCTGTCAGGTCCTTGTCCAATTATAGCATCAAACCTAACAGATAGATGGTTAGCAAGAATGTATGGTGAAATGTGGTTTGCATCGCGCACCCGGGTTCCTGTGGGGTTTCTTCCCCAAAGGGGAACGTTTTGTTGTTCGCCCAACCTGGGCGTAAGGGGTAAGTTCAGGCGTAGTATCATAATAAGCCTGGCCCTTACTTTGTTGGATAAACTGGAACCCATTCCTGATGCTGCTCTGATAGCAAGCGAAAAGCAAACCGCGGCCGTGATGCGTCCTTGATTCACGTTTTTCAATGCGCGTGACCTCTGGTCCAAACTGGATGCCTCGGCGCATGATACGACGGTCCTCAATAGAAATCCCTAATTCTTCCAGATCTGCCCGAGGTAGGGTTTTCCGGATATGGGATGCGAAGGGACAGAGCTTTTGGAAGTTCCGCTCGGACGCAAAACTGAAAGCATTGTTTCTAAAGTAATGTATGAGTGGGGCTACATGAGGAGAATATTTAAGATATACCGCTGGGGATCGGCAGCTAGTTCCTTGTCATCCTTGAAGGGAGCCAGGTCGATCGGAGCACCTGGGAGGGAAACAAATGAGTCCAAATTCAATGTATGGATTACCGGGCGAGATGATTACCACTCTTCCAGCGGCCCACTAGCCTAGCACCAAGCAGTTCACTGCCCTCCCTTTTGGTCATCCCTGGCATTTGATGGGATTATCACCCAGAAATTTGTCGAACTCTGGAACCCGCTGAAAGAGGTAGCGGAAGACAAGGAAACTTCCGTCAACCATCCAGGGCTCGCGACTTGCAAGGTCTGGGTCTCCATCTCTGCCCATCACAATCACTCCAGGTCGGATTGGGGCTGGGCCGGAGGAGGATTCATGTTGAAGCCAATAATTGCAGGGTTGGATACACCGTCCAGAAAACCGAAGCTAAAACGCGCAAGTTAGTATCTCGTTTTCACAACCCATTAAACAACGAACTGTTCATGTGCAGAAAGTTCCCCCGGACGTACATCACCTTCAATGCGGGTCACTTCTCTGATTGATGGATGGGCGGTGTCCAACCCAAAGATATGCTCAATCTCGTGAATTTTCTTGTTCACAGTGTTATGACTATCACCGGCGATGAGAATGAGACCATGGATTTGTTCTTTGAAGGCTGGCTCCCAGTCTGGGACAAATTCAGACCCTTCGCTAGTGCCTTTGTCGCCAAGATTTATAGAATCAGCAAGCTGTCCGGATTTAAAAGCTGTGTCCGTGAATTTCTCTCCGCTGATTCCCATCTAGGGCCCAGAGTTTAATATCTTTTATCACGGGGGCGGCGCCATATTCACTAACCTTCACCAAACCGAACTGGGAGAAAGATATGTTCACGCCAACCATGGGGATGACGTGGGGCTTGTGTCCTGTGGCTGGGTTGTGTCGCCTATGCTTCTCAATTTCTTCCCTATCCTTGAGCGTTTGTGCTACTGATTTGACTAGCTTTTCGAACTGCAATAGTTGGCTCCGGAAAGTAGGCACATTATTAATTTGGAAGAAGTAGTAGGTCTCGGTTTTCTTTGGCAAACCGCTTCTGCAGATCATAAAATGCATCAGTATGCGTATGCGCATTTGAAAGCGAAAAATTCCACGAACAGAATGTCTCCTTGTATGTTGTTGAGATCCAATGATGTAGGGAGGGGCTGTTGTGTTGCCATCTGTGTGTTGCGTAGAATCTTGGGGGGTTGGCTATCTCGGGAGGTAGAGAAGTGGATTTTATAGGATTCTTCCAGGCCTCAGCGTCTACCAAAATTGCTTGCATAGCATGGAAGGGCATAACAGATTAAGGAATTCTTTGGCCTGGCCCCAGAACTTGGGACAAAGACAAGCCATTACGAAAATATCATTTCAACCAGCAGGCAGTGTGTGGGTGGCGTGTTGGACCCCCCATGGCGCGGCTTGAGTAGCTTGGTAGTCGGCTTTAGAAGATTTAGTAAGTCGCCCAGGCCCCTCTGTCAAATAGTCACCCGAACACTGCGGGGCCAAGGACCGCCCTTATCACCAAGTGAATGTCGGTGTTGGGTTACGCCGGCTGATGAGGGACTTTGAATCGCGGAAATAGTATACACCTACATGTGGTGGTCTGCGGATATATAGGATATTAATCTGACAGGGGGCGTAAGGAGGGGCGGGGGGTGCCCGATATGTGGAATTGTGCTGTCGAAAAATGGAGTAATCGGGCACTGCATGGCGCCGAGCGGACCTCCAGCCGTAAGCACGCCAAGTAAGGGGAATATGATTACAAGGCGTAATAACCATCGTATGGTATGTAGGAAGTTGGACGGAGCCAAGCACCTGGCGTCGGGTGGTTTTAGTGATGCTAAATTAGCTTAAAGGCGGTCCAACTTGAAATTGCTTCTCAAGTACGCACATGAATGGTGCTAAATCTCGAAACGTTCTAGCTAAAGGGTCTCTTGGATTCTAGGCTTAGGCACCTGTCAGTGGTGCTTGGGGACTGGGGTAGAAGTCACGAACATCTGACCTCATCTGACAAGTCTCCCTCAGGGCAAGTTCAAGTTGCTGCGGCTAGGTCCGAACCAGCTTGTATTAGCTACCAAATGCAATAACAACAAACACAAAGGCCCGAAACTTCAGCGTCCAGGCTTGGTCCAGACTCCAGGCTTTAACGGCGTTCAATATTTTGAATGGCTTGAATTGGACTGTGGCATAACAGTGAAACCGAATGTCGGCGGGACAAGATCAAGAGATTTGCGGATAGATGAGCTTTGGCTACAAAACAAGTAATCGAGGGTCACCAGAAGACTCGGCTCATACATCACAACCTCGCACTGGCAATGGCAGGGTCCACCCGTGACATCCAAGAGGTGATACCCGATTCTACTAGGGACTACATTCTCCGTGTCGAGTTCGGGGATGGTCCTGGTGCTGTGATGGGCACCATGAGGGAAACGGCGATTCTTGTTTGTGGGTCCAAAGGGCTTCACAAGGACAAAACTAAAAGTAAGGGTTTGAGAGTGCCCATTTCACAGCCATTTACTTTGAGTTATAGAATCTAGATCAGCGGGGGGCGTAGGAAAAGGCTCGAGCGGAAGACCCTCGGGGACGAAGGCGCCAACAATGGCGCGGCCCGTAATAACGATACTCCACCAGGCCCGGGATCGGGAACAAACGTTGTTCAGCGTCCCGAGCTGGATTGGTCGTGCGGATGCTTTGTCGTGCTCCGGCGGTATATTTCCCCAGAATATTTTGCTCTGATGGAGTTTAAACGACCGCGCCTCCTTGGCCCACAGAGTGGAGAAGGACAGGCACCCAGCAGCCGCACGAGCGGGTTTCAAGTTGGCCCACATGGTGACTCTGTGGTAGTAACGTCTTCAAAGAAAAGCTGTGCTATTTCAGTCTTTCTTTGCAGACGTTACTGCTACCACAGAGTTAAAAAGAAGAATCTTAGGGGCCCTAAGATTCTTATTTTTAACTCTCCCATTTTCAACTTAAACGATGACCCAGAGCGACCATTGTTCAGCCCACCGTGGCTTCTGGCCCTCGAGCTAGCACTTCATCCATACCGGGCCGGCATCGGGATTGCTGAGAATAATCTCTTCCCTCTTCCAGCCACATTGGAATTGGACGGTGTCGACATGGTGAAGAGAGTACGTACTATCGCCTTACCTCGATGATTCTTTTGAAAATCGGTGGCTACATTTAGGATGAAGCAAATGTTCAGCTTTTAAATTGGTATCGCGATTTTATCCCAAGTCCCCGTACCATTTCCCCGCCCATCCCAGATAGAAAACGACCTTACAGCTTCCTCGAGACTCCCCCGCGGCATGAACGGACAGAGGAATCGTCAGGGTACCGAGGGGGCCCATCTCCCCAGTCACCCACACCAACCAGAATTCTTCCGGACAGGAGGGCGTCGCGGAAGCAAAAGAAGCGAAAGCGCTCTTCTAGTAGTGAATAATGGCTATGTCTTTATATTTCCGATGTCTATTTGAACCGCCACCAACACCGCGATACTGTATCACCCCAGCCCCAGTTCGGTACACTTCCCTGGACAGCACGCATCCACTCATTCTTTTATGTACTATATTCGCATCGTGATGTATCCCGATTCTACGAACCCAACTACGAAACCTAATGATCGTCACTGTCGCATATCATATATCACCATCCAACCGCATCCATTTGTACCAAACCAATGTTGAATGCCATTCAGTAGTTTGGCATAAATGGTCACTTTTGTTGAACTGACGCGCCGATACCTGTACTCTCAAAGAGGGGACTTGCTAAGATAATCTCGTAGGGTTCCTAATCAGTTCGGAGTCGAATGAAGCCACCGACCGGAACACTGTGGTTAGTTGGGTTGGCTGCCTCAGGCGTTGAAAATTAACTTTGACCGCACGGCTCTGGATCCCTCAGCTACTTCTCGGATGCATCATCTAAGGCGTCTACTCGCGAATAGCTCAGGTTCCCACCAGGAGCGCTGTCCTGCTGAACTTCCGCGACCCTGGTCCCATCCCCCGCAATTGCTCTATCAAGGAATAGATCTTGGTGGACGGATGATGGTGGGTACCCGACTGGAGGTGAGGACCTCAGGGTCATCCGGTGGCTCCACGGCGAATGTGTTCACTTCCTTCGGAGTGGGGGGCGCGGGGGCAGGAACGCGAAGTTCAGCTCGATTCGAGGTTCAACGTACTAGAGCCCTTGGTGTAATATAGCAATTTCTTCCGTGCATGACTAGATCGAACCTTGGGCAGTTCGCTATATATCCTACGACCATCACAGTTAGCTAAGAATTTCTCCAGTCTTAGGCTTAGTCTCCACCACCACTCTTGCGGCCGCGTGGCATCCATACCCAGCTGTAGCTGTGGCTTTGTTAATCCATTGTTCTCATTCACCCCTGCTTTACCGCCCACACCTAATATAATGCCGGCGCACCATGTCAATCGAGTGGGATACCCAGGAGCCAGGCGACGCGCAGTATCAATAGGAAGTGAGGCGTGGTGATGGAACCGTTCAATCTAAGACCCTCGCAAACCTGCATTAATAGATTCAACTCGTCATATGACCATGGATTGATATGACCTATTGTTGAGAAAGGAAGTCCCCCGGCCCAAGATAACCATGGCCCAAGAAATCGGCAAGCATCCGCTCGTGTGTAGAGCCCAATCCCGCCGGGGTACCAACTCAAGTTGGTAGGCGTGGAATGGTGTGAAATTTGGGTATGCATTTGAATGGTGACGGAAACTGGCTAGCAGAACATTGACGCCCAATCACGCGCGCACCGAATTCGGTCTAATAGAATGGGTGCGTGCTGCACCAACTCGAGTCAATGGATACGGGGTGAAATGAAACCGAGTATGTTGAACGGCAACAGATATTGACTATTCGAGGCACTTGGATTCTATGGGATCGATCAATGCAGGCCATTAGCAATCACGCCAGAGGCGTACATAGTACATACCTGGGATGCTGTAGTCTCTCTTTGGTTTTAACATTGAACTGAGATACCACATCGGGGACCGCTGGAAGAGCTGCTTGCAGACCGCGATGACCTTCTCAACCTCCTCCTCCGTGATCCCACGAGTGTCGTAGTTCGTCATCATCTGGAAGACTAAACGGTTGTCGCACCGTGCGATGTGCCAAGGGAGGACGGCATTTGGCAGCCCGAACACCGTACGGAGGTGCTTCACGAAGATATAGAGTTGAAACATGACGCCTTTGTCAAGTATCTCAGGTGGGATGGAGGAGTCAGGGTGGCGGATGTATTGTCTGATTTCCTCAAGATCGAGAGGAAGCCCATACATGAATAATGGCGGCTGATGATCAAGCACCTTGATGGGAAAGTATTGGTATGGCAGGAGCTCATACGGCTCGTGTTTCTGGATTGCAGACAATCTGAGCGTCTGAGACAGTGAAATCAAGAAACAGTGTAGATACGACAAACTCACCTTGTTGGTTCTCTTCAATTCTGCTCTGATTGCACTCGGTGATATGTCTTCGTCATCGAGATTCAAGCTTTCCATATCGGGCAAGAGTGCGACCTCGGGAGTGGTTTTGTTCGGGCCCATAGTTGTGGTAAGTTGTAACTTGCAAGTGTTGCCCCTAGCTCCGTTTTGTAGTTTGGAAAATATTTGTGAAAGAGATGGTGTTCGGCAATGGACCAGGCCTTTGGAAACGATACTGCGGCGGTGGGGAGAGGCAGAACAGTGCTGAGTACTGAGTGGCTCAAACTTCAAATTGAGCTTCAAGTTCAAATTACTTAATCAGAGGGCCTTGCCTTTCAAAGTTTCAGATGCACTGCTGGAACGCGTAAATAGCGTCGAACCTTGGACGGTTTCGACATCCCACAATGGATGCAGGTGCAGACCCGGAAGTCACTTTGTTGGGGCCTATGGTTGTGGCAGATTGGAATGTGCTGAGTACTTGGTGGCTCAGGTGAATTGGCAGTGACCAGCTGGTCTTTTGTGACGTCCGGAACTTGAAATTTGAAAATTAAAGAGGCTAGCAGGTGGGATTCCAGACGGTTTGCTATTTCACAACTATAGTCTATAGAAACCAGCCACAAATCGGTCGGGGGCGGGCAACGCGCAATATTAACAAAGGGCGGAGGTAGAGTAGTGTACAACAAAGCTATTCACACCGCGGTACCATGTCGAATCGCGTAGTGTCGTGAACAAAGTTCAAGTTCAACAAACCCGCACCAGGTCATATGACCGTGGCTTGACAGAAAATCCTTTGGCCCAGAATAACCTAGTCTCCCGTAGGCAGACCAAAAATAGATAGAAGACAATCACTCTATCTATTTGAGAATAACCGTGGCTCAACACGTTTGGCGACTATCGCTCGCATGTAGTACAAAATAAGTGGTGGATAGGCAAGCGCGTGAGTAGCGGTGGCACTGATGAGTTAAACGCCCTCATCTGGTGAATTTCAACCGCTGTGGGGGTGTGCGTTGAAGTGGAATACACAGTGGTTAACACGCCAGCGTGAACTGTCCCACGAAAGCCAGGTAGAATGCGAGCTGGGTTGGGGGCGAAGAATTTGAGCAGACAGCTAGACATCGGGGCGATCGTGGCAGTTTTACGCTAGGGAGCCACCTGGTTAGGGCGCAGGATGGAAATCAAGTATGCTTTTAAATGGCGAAAGGGGAGTAGTTCAAATTAGTCGAAACTTGGACTCTGCGGGGTCGGTAAACACATGGTCATTGGAAGTCCCAGTCGAAGGCCCACATACCCGGGATGCGATAGTCCTTCTTCGGCGTCGCTACAGGGCTGATGTACCACACCGGAGGCCGTTGGAAGAGTCGCTCGCAAGTCGCGATGATCTCCGCGACCTTCTTATCCGAGACCCCATAGCGGTTATAGTTCGTCATGAACCGGAAGACCACACTGTCATCGCATTCCGCGAAATACCAGGGGAGGGCGGTATCCGGCACCCCGAACACCGCGCGGAGGTGCCGTACAAAGGGAATGAGCGGGTCCATCCTGAATGCGTGGGCCATCTCAGGCGGAATGGGGGAGCCGGGGCGGAAGACATATTCCTTGATCTCCTCGAAACTCAGGGCGGGCCCGTACATGAACACTGGTGGGCAATGGTCGATGTCCGGGTTGGGCAGGTACTGGTATGGCAGACACTTGTATGGCTCGTGCCTCCGGATCGCGGATAATGTGAGGGTCTAAGACACACGTGAGGTTGGGAAATGGTGTATATGGGCGGACTCGCCTTGTTGATTCTCTTCAATTCTGCCCTGATTGCGCCTGGCGATGTGTCTTCACCGTCGAGGTTCGGATTCTTCGTATTGGATGAGAGCGCGGGAGTAGGCTCATTAGGGTCCATGGCTATGGCACGCTGGAGTAGTTTCGTTTCCAGTTTAAATTTGGAGGGCCACCAAGTTCAAGCCCCTATCATAATACAATATCTGATTACGAGGCAAGCGACCTAATTGTCTAAAGCGATGTCCACATGATGTCACCCTTGATTGAATGTCTTTGAGGGTTGCGCGGGTGCACGAACTGGATGGACAAGGACTATCAGCAGAAAATGCAATGGTTCGACCCTCAAGGGATTTACTTGCGACGAGATTTCCTTGGTAAATTTCTCCTTGAGTGTCAAAAGCATACAGTGTGAGGACATTAGCACATCCGAATCCCCCGCCGCCCACTTCTCAACCCACGCGAAACCACAATTGGCCAAGACCCTTAGGCTTGACCTGCGCCAGAACTCGTGTGGCTCCACATCCAGACCATACTGTGGCTGTAGCTTCGGCCCAGCTTGAAATTCGGCAAATATCACTCGCATGCACCATCTAATAGGTACATACGTGGGGGACGCCAAATCTCAAGTCAGTGGACGTGGAAAGCGCTGAGGACGCAGTATGTTCAGGGGTGACTGAAGAGAAGGAGCGTTACGGTCCAACCAAGAGGCGCACGAAGCGCTGAGTCCCGATGGGTGTGGGAAGGTAGATAACGTGTTATCAATCAATCACACTCAAATCTTATCTTATCCTTAGATAAGCCTGAACCGCTCGTGCCTCGCGTCAGGCTTATCGCAGAATCAAATCAGATTAAACTTTACCAAACCACCCAGCCCCCGATATAGTTTTTTTCGCTTTAATTCGTGCCATTCTGATTACGCACAAGCCGACGAAAATGGCTTAGGGTCCATGCGCGACATCCAAGACGTGACCCCAGACTATGGCATTCCATATGTTCTGGCGACCTAAAACCAAAAGTAAGGATTGGAGGTGCTCAGTAGCATGCGGTTATTCATCTCATATGGCACAGAATCCAGATCAGCAGGGAACACAGATATGGGAGTTCCACCAGTAAGGACGAAGACCCAGACACCGAGGACGAAGGCCCAGACGCTTCACCAGATCGGCCTGTTGTTTGATGTCCCAAGTTGAACTGGTATTCCAGCCTTGGTAGGGCATACTCAAAGATGTTTTACTCGAGTATACGCCAACTACTCGCACAAGCATATTGTGCCTTTATCTCTTTCACTAACTTAAATGAGGTTCTAGAATCCTAGTTGAACTAGGATTCCTCGAACCTCATTTTTATGTGTGGGACGTATTTTACCCTTATAGAGTTCAACCGTCCACCTTCCCTATAGAGTAGGGACCCGAAAACAGCACGGTATGCTGGTAGGTATTGCCCAAATTCTCATTCAACCCCACCCCCCTCAGATGGAACTAACCAGCCTCACAGCTTTTTCGAGTCCCCCCTACAACACGAACGGACAGGGGAACCTCTACGCGAAGCGCAAGAATCACCGGGGTACCAAGGACCAGCCCCTCAGCCACTCGCACTGCCAACCAATGGCACTCGCCCACTCATTTATTTTACATATGCACCACTGGCATATTGGCATCGCAACGTATTCCATTCTACGAGACCCATCTTCATATCATAACTCGCACAGTACCTAATGTAGAGTCTAGACCTGCATCGCGCATTCAACAATTTGAATTGTGGGAGCGTGGTATTTCTATTCCCGTGTCATGTCCGAAGCGACTACGTAATTGGTTGGCTCCAAGCACGACTTGGGTGGCATCCCCTCCCCTTTCGATCCCCCTAGGAAACCCCCAATTACCTCTCAAGGCACCTAGGCCTCCCCGTCCACTGTAGCTCCCATAATAGTAGCACATGCATATTTTACTCTCAGAGAACGATGGATACCTTTGCGTCAGAATAAATGGGTTTTAAAAAAGACTAATTGGTTGGTGCAGATGCATCCGAATTCCTCATGAGCGCCCCACTGAAAGCGCTCATCATTCCTGTAATCTTCGTCAAGGAGTAGATCTTGGTTTGCCCCTGCTCCCCGTGAATTTCCGATATGATCGTTGTGGCTCCCGGTAGAGGCGCGCGCTGAAGTGGAATACATAATGGATGGTGAAGTGTCCCGCAAAGCCCAGACGGAACCCAAGTCGAGGGCAAAGAAGCTGAGCAGACGGCTGTATCGACAGTCTTATGCTGGAGTGTCACCCTAGGTCGATATGAGATGAGATGAGAATCGGGTATGTATTCGGAAACTAGCTAGTCAAAATACTTGGACTCTGCGAGGCCTGTGAACATCGGAAATCCCAATCGGGCCGGGCGCACGTACCCGGGATACGATAGTCCTTCTTCAGCTTCATCAGGGAACAGAGGTACCACATCGGGGGCCGCTGGAAGTGTCGTTCGCAAGTCGCAATGACCTCCACGACCTTCTCCTCCGAGACACCAGGAGAGGACTAGTTTCTCCACACTGAACAACTCGCGTAGGTACTTTATGAAGGCGGGGAGCGGATCCATTCCGTATGCGCGGGACATCTCACAAGAGACGGGAGTCTCGGGGCGGAGGATATATTCGTCAATTTCCTCAAAGTTTAGAGCAAGCCCGTATATGAATAACGGTGGCCGGTGGTCAACGTCTGGGATGGGGAGGTACTGGTAAGGCAGACACTGGTATGGCTCGTGCCTCCGGATCGCAGATAATGTGAGCGTCTGAGACACATGTGAGGTCAGGGAGTGGTGTATATGGGCGGACTCGCCTTGTTGGTTCTCTCCAATTCTTCTCTGATTGCACCTGGTGATGCGTCTTCGTCATCAATATTCAAGTTTTTCATATCGAATAAGAGCGCGGGCTCCGAGTCGGTATTGGGATGCATAGCCACGGCAAGCTTCAAGTGTTGCCCCTAGCTTCGGTTGTGGCTTCAAATTGGTCAAGCCTGGTCCAATTTGGGTGCCTTTCAGGTGATTTCCGGTTGATTACCGGCGCGCGTAAATGGCGCACCGTCAAAATTCTGTTCAGCCATCGTTCTCATTTCCCCCTGTTTCATGATGCCGGCGATTAGATACGGCCACTACGGGCCCCGGGGTGAAATATAACGCAACGTGAAGTGCCTTATAACACCTAGAAAGAAGGCAAAGGCAAAGGAATTATAGAAAGCCGTCACTATAACGGTCGCGCCATTTTTACGCCAAGTGCCACTTCAGTTATGAAAGTCAGGTATGTATTCAAATGGCAAACAGAAACTAGCTAGCCAAAATACTTGGACTCTGCGGGGTTGATAAGTGCATGGTCATTTAAAATCTTAGTTGGAGGCGCACATACCCGGGATCCGATAGTCTTTCTTTGGCTCCACCAGAGGGCTAAGATACCACATCGGGGGCCGGTGGAAGAGCCGCTCACAGATCGCAATGACCTCCACAACCTTCTCCTCCGAGACCCCACGGCGGTCATAGTTCGTCATGAATTGGAAGACCAGACGGTCGTCGCAATCCGCGAGATGGGGGAAGACCGATCTCTCCAAATCCTCCAAACCGAATAACTCGCGTAGGTGCATTACGAAGGTGGAGAGCAGATCCATGCCATACGCGCGCGTCATCTCAGGAAGGATAGGAGTCTCGGGCCGGAGGACATACTCATCTATTTCTTCGAAATTAAGAGCAAGCCCATACATGAACAATGGTGGCCGGTGGTCAATGTCCGGGATGGGCAGGTACTGATAGGGCAGGCACTTGTATGGCTCGTGCTTCCGGATCGCGGATAATTTGAGCGTCTGAGACATATGTGAGGTCGGGAAATGGTGCATATAGAGTGAACTCGCCTTGTTGATTCTCTTGAGTTCAGCTCTGATCTCATCTGGCGACATGTATTCGTCGTCTGGATTCGGGTTCCCCATATTGGGTGAGAGCGAAGATTCCAGAAAGTTCCGGGTTCGGAAATGCCGCCCCACCCCGGTGGCCGCCCCATCCGGCCGGTCCAGCCACCCAAACAAACAAGTAGCAATGGACACATGTATTCGCAGCTTCGCCTCAGTCATCCGCCACTTACACAAGACCCCGTAGTCGAGGTGCGCCGCCGATTGCGGTATTTGTTCAGGTATTACAGGTGTATGGGCGCTGGGACACAAGCCATACAAGCTCGGCGAGGTAGAACATTTGAAGCGGAGTTTGAAAGCACTTGAAGATTTAATTCGTTCTATGCTCACGATTGTCGCACTCGAGCCCCGACTTTGTGCAACGTTGACGCTGGTGCCAATCTCCCCCCAGGATAGGCCTCTATCGATGTCTTCGTGCTAGTTTGTAGATTTGCGTTGCATCCAGCAGATCTCGCCCCATTGGAAACAACAAACGATGGCGATGACCAAGCGTCTCACTTACTACACGCGATGGACGACGGCTCCCCTTGCGTAGGCAACGAACGACAGGATGCCCGTATGCGCATCAGGCCCCACTGCACCTACTCCAAGTTACACATCACATGCTCGCGAAAGCGTGGCGACCCCTCTAAGGAGGTGGATCCATGGTATATAGTAAGTCCTACATCACGTCCGCTCGTGACCCCCCCAGAGAGCTGGAGACTATATTTACATGCTCGGATTATATAGCCTCTCCCTCTCGTAAGAGAGCGCCGTCTGCCCATCCGCCCACACATCCGTCACGCCCACCTCATTTTACTGTGCACTCGTTCCCTGCCCACACACCTATCCCCTCTCGCAACTTGAAATGAGAGAGGTCGAACGAACGACAGTTCCGGACAGGCTCACAACGGATGAACCACGACGGTACACTTGCATATGCATCGGCCACCTCCCATTCTCCTGCGCGAGTCGGGGGCAAGCTGGCTTGCACCCGGTTATTCTGCCCCCAAATGCCCTCGCGGCATTGCTCACCACGTCATTCAACATGCGCGCGGTTTTTACATATTTCGTGGTCAAGTCAGAGAACTCGCTCGTGGATAAGCGACTCGTTGATAGCATTTGTTTTGTGCCATTGTTGTATTAATAAATAGCCCCAATTACATTCACAATTGTGTTTTCATAGCCCTCCGCAATCCCATCCTCATAGAGCATCAGGAAAATTGAATATTGATACTATCATTGAAGCATTGTCCCAACACGCAATTAGACCAGTGACCGTTCCCTCTGTGGGAGGGAAAGACCCTCGACAGACTGGTCACGAGTCTAACGCGCAATGACACGAGGGTGGGAATGGCAGTCCCACTGAATGCTGTGGTATCATTCTTGATAAGGCTCAGGAGGGAGCAAAGTTAGTAGCCGTGGTTGCAATACGATGATTCGGAGTGCAGAGCAAACTATGTGTGACAATGTTATTATTAGTTGGGTCCGGCGGGGCGGCCACCGGGGCGGTGGGGCGGTGGGGCGGTCTTTCCAATACCGGAATGTTCTCGAAGATTCAGATAGGTTTTTTAGGGGCCATGGTTATGGTCAACTACAAGTGTTTCGGTTGTAGTTTTCGGTATACTTATTTGTGAGGTTTCAGAATTGCCACACAATCGGTCAAGGGGCGGATCAGTTTGCTTGTCACCGGGTCAGTGGTGCCGCTGGTGCGCTGATAAGAAGCTTGAATTACCAACTTTGTGCTTATAACATACAACGAAACGAATAGTGAGACAAGATCAAGAAATTTGTAGATACATGGGCTTCGGTTATGAAACAAGTAAATCGAATGTCAGCAAAGAAAAATCGTGCAAAGGCAGCAGTCAACCCGGCCCTGTTGCCCGTAGTAATGTGAACGTATTTAGAAGTGCCAGTGCATGTACTACGTCTGAGACGACGATGGCAATAAATAAAAATGTTGGTACATGATTATATGTGCAACAGCAAGAGGGGGACACGCTGACACGGGAATACGGAGATGGGGTATCAACCGGCGCATCTATATGAAGTTGGTTATAGCGGCGGCGGGTCGACGTAAAAGTGGATGCTTGCAGCACCCCTCTCGCCTGCGAGTTTGTTGATTGCATTAAGAAGGTCCCCACGCCGAAGCGGTTCTGGGTGATCTAGGTCAGGAGGAATTTATCAAGGCGTGTGCAGTCCAACGTACTTGTGATGTGGTCATCCTGGATGGTCGAATATTAGCTTTATCCCCGAACCTAACGTCAACGACTCACCATCCTGCTTGTAAGCATCGTTCCCGATCGCCAATCACTTGGAAACAATTAAGGTCGTATTGGGAACAAAGAGACAGGAAGACAACTTACTGGCATGTGCGGTCAGGCAATGATGGGTGTTGGTGGCACCCATTATGCATTTCATACGATCTTATCAATCGGTGGCCTCCATACCACCCATAAACGGCATCGAAACATCCATCTTCCGCTACAAGTTAGCATTATCGTCAGGAAAAACCAAAGTACGCACCAGGATGATATCAACGGTTTGCTTTGGAATACTCTTCCTTTAACGCATCCACGCCAGACTACCATTTTCGGCAATTTCAACAGTATGGCCGTATTTCTCCAAGATTTTCACCGCCAATTTTTGGTTGACGAGATTGTCCTCCGCGAGCAGGATATCGAAGGTGACGTCGTTGGGCGCAGAGACGGGGCTGACAGTGTTGGATTCAAGTGCGGAAATTAAGGCCGACGACAGATCTTGAGCCGTAACAGGTGTTGTAACTTGGGAGCTAATGCTGTTATCCAGACACCATTTGACTAGGTGCCTGATGTTAGCGAAGAAAATCTCATACGGCAGGAAATACGTACGGTTGAGGCGAGGCATGGATGGGGCGAGGAGAACGATGGGGATATACCGTAGTGCTCATATTCACGGATACATTCGGTCTGGAGGTGGCAGTCAAAATAATTGCGTCAAAGTCTGGTGAGAATCACATACCACACTGAGGGAGTCTACAACGATGGTGTCGATATGGGGGCACCGCTCCTTGTCCGCAACCTCATTCACTTCGTGAACAACGTATGGCCGAAGCCCAAGCTCCCGGATGCGGTCGACGACGCCAGTTGTATCCCGGAGTGTATCCACAAACAAGATCGTCCGCTTCGCGAATGGCGACATTTTCGATAGGGTGCTTTCAATTGAACTCTGGCTGATCTGGGATGTTATGGTGAAGAAGAACTTGCTGCCTTTCGACACCTCGCTCTCAACCCACATGTTCCCTTGCATCAAAGACACTAAACGCTTTGAGATGGACAATCCCAATCCAGTACCACCGTATTCCTGATTGAAGGATGGGTTAGACATCACGACAGGAATTTATAGTTAAACCTACTCTTGTGGTTGAACCGTCGGCCTGGCAGAAGGTATCGAAGATCAAGTTTAACTTGTCTTTTGCGATTCCGATACCAGTATCCATGACACAGAACTCGAGAGTCACGCTCGAGTCGTCCAGAGCCAACAGGCGGGTGCTCAAGGCGACATGGCCTTTACGTGTTACTTTGGATGGAGTAAACTTGATTGCGTTCCCGACCAAGTTAGTGATGACTTGTCGAAGTCGAAGAGAATCGCCTATCAGTTGATCTGGAATGTCGGGTTCGACGTCATAGGTGAGATCGAGGTTGTTCTGGGAGGCTCGAACGACGAGTGTTTTGAGGATACCAAACACTGTTTGTCGTAGGGAGTATGAGACAGCTTCCATGGTCATGCGGCCGGCTTCAACTATGATTTCATGAGCACGAGTGGATGGTATTGATATGATGCGTCTTACTCTTGGAGATATCTAAAATATCATCAATAATCAAGAGCAAGGACCTTGCGAGACTGTGGACAAGCAACAAGCTTTCTCGTTGGGATCGGTTTAGGTCACTGTCGAGTGTCAACTCCGTCATGCCGATGATGCCGTTCATCGGGGTTCTGCACAATTAAAAATAAGCCTGCAATGGCTTGCCAAAGGCCTCGAAACTTACCGAATTTCGTGGGACATATTAGCCAAAAATTCGCTCTTACTCCTGTTCGCAAGCTCGGCAGCTTCCCTTGCGGCGGTGTTCTTCTGTATACTGTCTCTTAAATTGAAAACCATTTGATTGATCTGGGTCTTGAGTGAATCCATTTCACCGCTAGCCTCAACAGTGATGAATCGTGTGAAATCCCCGTCCATGGCTGCAGCACTAATCTGCGCGAAGCCTCGCACTTGTGTCGTTAGGTTACCGGCCATTGTGTTTACGGATAATCTAGACAGTTTGTTAGTGTGATTCTAAAGAGGTGGGAGAAATACGAACGTAATCTCCTGCCAAATTCCTTGGACGTTGCCCACTTCAGCCTGAACACCGAGCTTACCCTCCGTGCCGACCTCTCGGGCAACCTTCTTGACCTCAGCAGCAAAAATAGCTAACTGGTCGATCATGTCATTGATGGTGTTGACCAGACTCAGCATCTCTCCGGAGACAGATACACCAGTAATCTTTTGTGTTAAATCACCGCGGGCGACGGCGGTCTGAAAAACGAACATTTATATTGGCGCAGGAGTGAAGCAAGGCAGACTTACTGTCGCTACAGCAATTGTGCGCACTTGGAGGGTAAGCTGCGATTTTCGATTTCTTAATTGATCTATGCGGTCATGTATGAGGGAAGAAGACGCACGTTGTTGGCCATAACATTAACATTGTCAGTCAGATCTTTCCAAGTGCCTCCAACATTCGTCACTCTTGCTTGACCACCTAACCTTCCTTCCGTACCTACCTCCCTCGCGACACGTGTAACTTCATCCGCGAACACACTCAACGACTCGGTCATGCCATTCACGGTTTCTTTGAGCTCTAGAATCTCTCCGCGAACATCAACCTCGATCTTCTTCGTAAGATCTCCGCCAGCGACCGCTTTCGTCACTTCTGCGATGGAGCGCACTTGGTTGGTGAGATTCATTGCCATTAGATTGACATTGTCCGTCAAAACCTGTGATAATGAGGGGGTCGGTGTCGCGCCGAAACGGAGCGTAAGTACAAACCTTCCACATCCCCTGGACGTCAGGCACAAACGCCTGGCCCCCTAATATGCCTTCCGCCCAACCTCCAGACTAACCCTCGTAACCTCATTGGCGAGCGTGCTCAGTTGCGCCACCATCGAATTCACCGTCATCTTCAGATCAAGCATCTCGCCCTGGACATCCACATTCACGAGTTTCCCAAGATCCCCCAGAGCGACAGCCTTCGTCACCTCTGAGATCGAACGCACTTGATCGGTCAGATTGGAGGCCATTTTCTATTTATATGTAAGAACAACCACACCGAAGGTCATGATCTGAACATGCTCACATTGACATTTCTCGTTAAATCGGCCCACGTCCCCTGTACACCCTCTACTCTCGCTTGTCCGCCAAGAATGCCTTGGGTTCCTACCTCCAAAGCCACTCTCGTGACTTCGGAGGCAAATGCAGATAATTGGTCCACCATTGAATTCACGGTGCCTGTCAACCCGTTATACATTGCTTTCTGGCCGAAGAAAGTCCGACTGACCTTTCAGTGTCGACATCTCCCCCTCGACCTGTATCTGGATTTTCTGGGTAAGATCCCCCCGAGCCACGGCAGTCGTCACCACTGCGATCGATCGCACTTGATCCGTCAGCGATGAGCACATTCTGTTGACCTAGATGCCAAACCAGTGAGGAAGTCATGTCGGAGCAGCCACCGGGAACCACTTACATTCCTAACAAGTTCGAACCATACCCCTTCTACATCTGGTACATGCGCCTGACCTCCTAATTTGCCCTGACTCCCCACTTCTAACGTGACCCGCGTAACTTCTGCAGCAAGCGCTCGCAACCTAATCCACGTTAGACAGTACAAGGATAATAATGGGAATACAGACCTAACCACCATGCCATTGACCGTATTCTTGAGATCCAATATTTCACCGCGGGCATCAACTTCAATTTGTTTCGATAAATCCCCTAAGGCGACAGCTTTCGTGACCTAAATCCATGAACATCCCTGTGGAATGCGGATCCAATATTGTTTACCTTGGCTATAGACCGGACCTGTGAGGTTAAGTTGGCTGCAAGTTTATTAACGACGCCAGTGAGTTCACGCCAGGTGCCCTCAACATCGAGGACGAGTGCCTGGCCGCCAAGTTTCCTTCAAGGCATATTCAGATGGCAGACTGATATAACACGATATTCGTTACCCTTCCGTTCCAACTTCTTGTGACACACGGGTTACCTCTTTTGCGAATTGTCCTAATTTGTCAACCTGGGCAAAGTTAGTATAATACCGTCCAGGGCGATATAACATACGGACCATAGTATTGATAACGTCCTTGAGCTGAACCATGACCACGCCTTGAACCGGAACAGTAATCTTCTGGCTGAGATCGCCGCGAGCTACTGCATTACACACTCGAGCTACATCTTGAACTTGGGCTTTGAGGAGTTTGAGTTCTTCGACAGCGCTCATGCCACTTTCAAATGCGGCGGCGGCGAGTGGACCCATAGGCACGACGAGGGGAGATGACGTATTTGAAACCGGGGATTCAGCAGTTCCGTTCCGATGCGTAAAGGACAAACTGGTGAGGGTAGTTTGACCGCAGGAAGGGCATTGCATTGCAGTTGGAGGGGCAGAAGAAGATCCGTTGACGGTGGCGGCAGCCTCAGCCTGAGCTTTCAGGCTTCCATAGGCACGAGTAACATATTGGAAGGATCGATCGAACTTTGAAGGCCGTCGAGGGAGATGGTCATGGGGAGCGGGTCTGACTTCTTGGATGGCTTCGAGTCGAAACCTTGCGAAAAATCCTCTCCATCATCTTCTGTTTCAATATCCTAAGGAGATATCGTAAATCGACCCGTTGTTGAGAGTAGAATGACACCTACACCCCGCCGTTTCCTTGCTCCGACAATACACCCCGCCGCGTCTGCGGCTTTGATAGCCGCAAGAGACTCCTCAGCCGTGTACATTCGCTGGGCCATGGCAGTCAGCGAACGGAGAATGCTCTCTGTTTGCCAGTCGCTGGGCCCATCATAGCGCGGAATCGGCGCTGAGGGAGGCCCAAGCTCGTAAATGGACAGAAGAGCGACGAGATGAGAGTGAAATGGGTCCGGCGGATTCGATTCTGTGATTGCAGCCATCTGTGAGGTAGCCACTGTCGCAGTAAGCGACGAGGGGACGATGATGGTAAGATGTGAAGCTTGTGAAGGTCAAAGGGTAATTCTAAGGTTATTGTTTGTGACTAAGCGCTGCTAATCTCTCGCACATCAACTTATTTCTCGCTTATATACCCTCAATTTTAGAACCCAGGCTCAATACACCTGGGGCCTGAGCTCGCCAATCTTTCATCGATTTCATTCAACTGAACACATCCCTACAACACTAGACTCAAGCTTTGAGTTCAAGCCAAAACACGAGTTCAAGGCCAGGCGTCTCTCACATTACCTATCATATATAGGAGCCAATAGGATCTCTCCCTCATAATGTCGACGGCATCCACACGCAGGTTCGGATCATCAGCTGACGCCGGGGTTTCGCGGTAGCGTGCTGGTAGGCAAGGACTCTTTACTACAAATCAGCGGCCGGACCTGAACTCCGTCTTTTTTTTGCACGGATCTTGGAGATTTTAGGAAACATATTCGCAGAGGTTTGCACAGCCACCTACAGCGATCATACAATCCGTACCTATCATGATTCATCTCGCAGATCAACATCAGTTTGCCGCGTCAACAATCTAACAGATCATTGAATGGTTCAAACCTCATCCACATCTACCTGTGCAGATCCTCCTCCAGCCACCCAGATGGGCTGTACACGCCAGATCGAACCACAAATCGTTCGGAAGTGTCAGTGACACCACAACCACGCCCCTCTCTCTTACCAAATGTCGGCTACTTGGTATTCGTCTCGTTGTTATGCACCGATCTGAATTGAGTTCCTGAACCATTTCTAAAAGTCAATCAGTCAACCATCTAGGTAGACTAGGTCAGGTCCATGGTCGCTACCCAATACCCTGCTGGCCAAATTCTTGGTTGGTCCACCTTTGAGTAGCCTCGATCGTGAACATAAATCGGGACATGAACTGCGCGTCTCTCGCCTCTGGTCTGCAGTGGACACCGCAGGAGTAGACGGGTTGACACTCAACTACAACCACCTTCGCGCGGGTGGGGTACTTGTCCTTCGCTACACGCGGCACCTTTCCTTTCAAAATTATCGTACAATAAAATTATTATAGGATACGATTATCTTACTTTTATATTTAAATACCCCGATGGTCCCATTTCTGGCATGTGGTTCCGACACTTAGGCTATGCCTCATACTGGGTGCTACTGACTTGATCTGTCCTACCACTTGACATTCCTTGATCAGCCATGAGACCCTATTGAAGCCACGAGTTGCGGCCTTTCTGGTAGCGATACATGCGGTAGGCGGGTGTGTCCAGAAGTACTTACCTCCAACCTGAGTAATAAATTAGGACGATAAGTACGGTCACCTAGCACACACGGTTTGTACAACTTGAACCACTGTTGTTTCCCTTTCCTCATTATAGCCTAGGCTGGCTCAATTTCAGTCTGTCATCCAAGCACGTTGTAGGCAGCTCAACAGAATCGAATTTAGTGTTTGAACGGTGACGGTCTGTATATATGACGTCCACCCGTGGTCGAGACCCACCCCTCATTCACTTATCACTTTGTATGTCCTGTACAAGGTAATAAGAGAAGAAAAGGGGAGATGGATTTGATAGATGCGCAAGCCGCCTATTTATAGGAAGATAAAGAGTCCATGACACGCGCTCTTTTACGCCGCTACGTGCTCGTGGAATGACGTATGTTGGGGTGCAAAGGACGGAGAGCGGGAGAACGACGCCCTAACAATCCGTGATTCTGAGTATAGAGGCTTAGGAATAACTCGGGTGTTCAGGTCTCCCACCCCAAGGCGAACAAATAATCAACCGTGAGCAGCCAATCGCACCGAAACAAGAAATTGCAAACGCCAAGTCTATGGCCCGATACCAAGGCTGGTCTAGGCTGGTCTTCCGACACCTGAATTGCAAATTACGAACCCCGATCGATCTTATAATGTGAGAGGCTGTGGCTACCATAGCGCATGGGGAATCCATCCCTTATGAACCGGCCCATACGCCTACATTGGCGGAGAAGTAGGTTATATTAGCCACATTGTGAACAACAGCGCCTAAAAGGCCAGAGAAACATCAAGTTAGCCTACAAATAAGTATTTCAAAGATCGGTTGGGAACAGGCGAATATCTTGATTTGCGGCATTATAAACCGGGCGCGCTGTGATGGCCCACATATGATTGGCTTGTGGTTATTGCTTCAGCAAGTTCCGAGTCAGTGCCACAAAATTTCGTCATAATTTTAATGAGGAGCCATCAGTTAATCATAATCCAAGACACAGGTTATGACAAGATTACCATATACATATATATGGCGAAAATATCCCCGGGAATCCAACTGCCGCCAAGTTCTCCTGCAAATCTGCCCTCGGAACTTGGAGCCTGAAGAGCTTGGGCTGCTTGGCTGGGCCACAGTGATGAATCTGATGATCCGGATTCTGTGTGTGGCAGTGCCACTGGGTTGCACCAATGGGATTGTGAGTATTTGGGGCTGCTTGGCCCGGATTCCATCCACGGGGGAAATAAACAACGCTGAAGCTCCACGACTTCGGTCGTCTGCACTTCTGTAGACCGGTGACCGTCCCGAGGCCGGTTTCCTCTTGTGGGAGGGAGACTTCGCCATGTGACGATAAGTAATATCCTGACAATCCAACAGGTTGCTACCTTCAATACAGATGTTTACAACCACAGAATCAAATCCAGATCCATTTCGCTCCCATCTTGCAGCCCTTCTGTCCATTTATGAGGTTGGACCTCTCTCAGCGCCGATTCCGCGTTATGATGGCCCAGTGACCGGCAAATAGAGAGCATTCTCCATTCATTGAATGCCATGGCCAAGCGAATGTACACAGCTGAGGAGTCTCTTGCGGCTATCAAAGCCGCGGGCGCGGCGAAATGTGCTGCCGGAACGGGGAAATGGCACAGTGTAGGTGTCATTCGGTTCTCAACAATGGGTCAATTCGTGATGTCTTCCCAGGATGCTGTGACGGAGGGTGATGGGGAAGAACCTTCACAGAATTCCGACTCGGAACCATCCAAGAAGCCTCTTTCCATGACCGCCGCCCTCGACGACCCTCAGAGTTCGATTGATCCTTCTAACATATTTTACCCGACTTCAATGCATACTCACTGCCCTACCTGCGGCCAATCTAATTTGCCATCACTCTCCTCCGTGCAGCGGGATAGGGGTCCTGAGTCCCCAGTTTCGAATATGCCATTTCCCTTCGTCGTACCTATGGACTCACTCGCGGCCGCAGCATTTGAGAATGATATGAGCACTCTCGAAGAACTCAGACTCCTCAAATCCCAGCTTGGGGATGTGGCTAGAGTATGCAATGCAGTAGCTCGCGGGATCTTAGCCAATGATTACGTTCCGGTTCAAGGCGTGGTCATGTTCAGCTCAAGACGTTATCAATACTATGGTCCGTATGTTATATGGCGCTGGACGACGCGTTGACCTTCCCTTCAGGTTGACAAGCTGAGACGATGTACGAGAGAGGTAACCCGCGTATTACGAGAATTTGGAACGACGGGTAACGAAATCATTATATTGATCGCCATCTGAATAAGCCTTGAAGGGTTTCGGCGGCCAGGCGATCGTTTTTGATTGTGAGGTACCTGGCGCGAACTCACTGAGGTCGCCAATAAGCTTGCGGCCAACTTAACCTCACAGCTCCGGTCTATAGCCCGGGTGGGAACGTTAAATCCATCTTCTGCAGTTTGGATGTTCATGAATCTAGGTCACGAAAGCTGTCACCTTTGGAGATTTATCAAAGCAAATTGAAGCTGACGCCCGCGGTGAAATATTGGATCTTAAGAAAAGAGTCAATGGTATGGTGGTTATGTTTGTATTTTGATTGTTGTCTTGTACTTGTCTAAACGCAGATCAGGTTGCGAGCGCTCACTGCGGAAGTTACGCGGATTACGCTTGAAGTGGGGAGTCAGGGAAAGCTGGGCGGTCAAGCGCATGTACCGAACGCGGAAGGAGTGTGGTTCGAACTTGTTACGAATGTAATTGGTTTTTATGGTTATTCTGATGCGGCTTCCTCACCGGTTCATCTAGGTCAATAGGACTTGCTCATCACTGACGGATCAAGTGCGCTCGATCGCAGTGGTGACCACCGCTGTAGCTCAGGGCGATCTCACACAGAAAATCCAGATACAGGTCGAGGGGGAGATGTCGACATTGAAAGGTCAGTCAGACTTTCCCCGGTTAGAGAGTAATATATTTATATTACGGACTGGCAGCCGTGGTGAATTCAATGGTGGATCAATTATCTGCATTCGCCTCCGAAATCACGGGGGTGGTTTTGGAGGTGACTCAAGGCACCCCTGGCGGACATACGAGAATGGAGGGTGCACAAGGGACGTGGGGTGATTTGATCAGAAATGTTAATGTGAGCATGTTCAGATCATGACCCTCAGCGTGACTGTCCTCACACACAAGTAGAAAATGGCATTCGATGTAATCAATCAAGTGCGTTCGGTCTCGGAGGTGACGAAGGCTGTCGCTTTGGGGGATCTTGGGAAGTTCGTAAATGTGGATGTCCAAGGCGAGATGCTTGAGCTCAAGGAGATGGTGAATTTGATGGTGGCGCAGCTCAGCACGCTCGCCAATGAGGTTACGAGGGTCAGCCTGGAGGCTGGAACTGAGGGTGTATTGAGAGGCCAGGCATTCGTACCTGACGCCCAGGGGATGTGGAAGGTCTATACTTTTCACATTCTGTTCCAGTGCTCATCGGAACCCCATTATCGCAGGTTTTGATGGACAATGTCAATTTGATGGCGGTGAATCTCACCAACCGCAACCAAGTGCACTCCATCGCAGGGGCAACCAAAGTAGTTGCTAGCAAAGACCCTACAAAGGAAATTGAGGTCGATGTCCAAGGAGAGGTTCTGGAACCAAAAGAAGCATGACCGAGCCTTTGGGTGACGAAATTAAATGTATCGCGAGGGGGATAGGCAGAGAGGGAAGATTAGGTCGCCAGGCGAGAGTGGTGAATGTTTGAGGCATTCGGAAAGATTTAATTGATAATGTTGATATCATGGCCAGTAATGTGCGTCTGAGTTTTTATCCCTCATAAATTATCGCACTGCAAAGGGGGGCACGGGATGACAAAGTCTTAGCACCTGGGTCGATAAATAATTCCAACACGCCCCGGCCGACCCCCTCCCCTACTAAAAGTAGTATGTTTTTTCCCAATATTTGTTCCAAATGGGGTATGTTTGAAAAACATACCAACTTCCAGGTCCGGGATTCCGTCGTAACACACACGCACAATTATACTAGGACTTCGCCCCGCGATTCCGACGCAGCCCTCACGCCCCTAGCCCCTTGGTGGCACCCTAGGTGGAAATGTTATATTCCGAACCATGAGCAGGGTATCTTCCAGCGGAGCAATGTAACAGCTACCATGTTAGGCGCACTCGGCCGCCGCAAAGCCACCATCACCTCCGGGCCCGACAATTACATCCCGTAGGTATAGACGTGGGTTTTGGTGATATCCCAGATTCGTCCAGAGCGGTCGCGACGTGCCAGCGGCGCATCCAAGGTGAACGCATTCTCCAGTTTTGGGTGCATATAATAGGATTGCTTGCGGAAGTTGATACTTCCTCATCGGTGGACCAATTGCTGCAGTGTCACATAGGTCTGTGCCCGGACGGACTTGGATGACTTTGCGGGTCGCTAATTGCCTGCTGGGTTAATAGGGGGGGAACGGTGCGGGGGTCTTCCCATGTATCTTTTCTCCTGATATCTGTTTAGACGGCCACTACTACATAAGTATCGGATTCGCTTCGAGTTCGATGCCAAGAGGCTCCAAGCAAGCTTGATCTCCGAGTCCACACCTGGGTCTCATGCCAAGTCGTCGATAGATGGGGATGAAAGGATCTGTCTGTCCCCCCACACGGCTAGAGCTACCCGTGATCGCCACTAAGGATTAAACATTCGATCCACCACCAATATCGTTATTACAAAATATTCTGGGCCGATCCCCCTCCCCCAATGATTGCTCGCCATTAAAAGTTGGATGGACGATAATCAAGAGTGGCGGCGGGTTCCCAGGCCGGTATAGCGGTACGGACTCCGACTACGGAGTGGTTTTATTTACAGATATATCCTATGGCTATTTTCTGCATTGGCGTCTTGAAAGCCGACGAATAACCGAGTCACAGCATCCCTCATTCAAATCACATCACATTAAGTGATGCGTGCCTCGGGGGTGTTATCATGGGGCCCGAGAGTGCCTTGTGGATGGTACGATGCTGTTGTGTAGAGCGATAAACCCATTGGTACTTGTTGGTCCCGCCTATGTAATATTGGTTGCATTTACCGCAGCAATATGCCCTTGTGCGGGCCATCATTCAGAATTAATATGTGCCTCAGGGCCATTATAACTGGGGCGTGGGTGATGGAACGCCGCCGCACGGAGTGATGGTCCCATTGGTACCTGCTGGTCCTGCCTGTGTCGGTTGCATTATCATAGCGACATACCCTTGCATTTGACCACGGTCAGGGTCAGGATGACCCCCCAGCCCACGACAGCCCTTCCCCACAGGCTTTCATATTGAGGCCACACCCTTGGCATCCCACCCCGGCGAGGTTATCCCGCCACCCTACGCTGGTTCATAGAACGGGGGACCCCGAAGTGAACATCTTGTAATATAAAGGGTTGAGTACGAAATGACTCAAAACCAAGTAAACTTCTCCATTCGTCAATGAGGTTCCCATTTGCTAGTGCTCTCTGCGCATTGATTCCTGCTGGAGTCTATTCCATTACACTCCCGAATGCCGACACGCCGCTATTCCACCTTGTGTCTAGTTCATCCAATGCAGAAGCAAATTTATTGGTACGCTATGTCCTGGCCCTTTGCCGAATGGTATACTAAATGATGAGTTAGCCGTTGCGCACCAGCGGTGGTTCGAATGGTGGGGCAGCATTGAAGGGCTCCGGCCCTATTGGTCAATTTTATTTCCTGCAAGGAAATTTCGTCGCTTTTGATCAAACACTTCCAACGACATCTCCAACATTTCGGCCCCTCATAAATTCTGTACTCACGGGTAACGGATGCACACCAGGTGGCTCTCTCATATTTGTGCAAGGGTTCGGCTCGAATAAATGTGCAAGATCTGGGAATTTTTGGATCCACTCAAACGAAGAAAATAGTCAGCTTGGAGCGAATTTGGTGCAGAATTGGGTCGGGGGCTTTTATGCATGTGGGACATCCCTCGATGTATGTGTAATATTCGGACTACCTTGGACGCCCTCTCACCATTGTTTTTTTCCAAAGGTACGATATGAAGTCTCACCCGCAGACGTGCCGGCTGGGTGTACAGCTGTAGACTTATATACCGTTCCTGTCGCATAGGTCTCCAGATGTTAGCAATTGTGCTCACCAATCAACAAATAGGAAAAGTGAGATGAACGTCCTGACTCCTGCCCCCACCTTGCTAGCGGTTGCCAACGCTACAGCCAAAATTTCGGTACAAGTTGAAGCAAGGTTACAAAAGACAGCCCTGGACTCTATCCTGACTTTCTGATCAGTGTCGCGAGCCGAAGTGAAATGAGTTCGGAGTCACTCTGATTCACTTCGACCATCTCACCATTTTGCGGGCCTACCTTGAGCAAGAATGTAGCCCATCTAATTGGCTGAGAAACTATTCCCACTAGATTGGCCACTCAACTACATCGTTTGAAGTTAGCTTCGCTTCGAATGAGTCGAAGTGGGACTTCAGTGCGTTTACATCGCGGCAATATTACCCCGAAGCCCTGACGGTGGCTGTGTAAGCTGTGTTGCTATGATCCCAGTTTGTCGTAATCCAGATTTCCAGTGGTATGCATCAACCGCCCATTATGCAGGTTGGACGGTGATTGTGACACACCTGTTGTTGGATCCGGTGCGTAAGAACACAACCCTTCTGACCTCCCAGCAACACGGATTGAGTCAATAACAGGCGCCTGGGGGCGAATTTTGAGTATAAAAACCCAAGCTCGTTTCCAGTATCAGCAGCAAAGATGAGACTCCTGTCCTTAGCCACCTTAGTAGTTGTCACACCCAGTCTAGTCTTCTCTGTGGTTATCCCAGGCGCGGATACGCCCCTCTTTTATCTCGTATCTAGCTCGTCGACTGCGTCCGCCAACCTCCTGGTGAGTTCCGAATTGTCCCATAGGGTGCAACTTCAATTCCCCATGTGCTGATATGACCTCTACCAGCCTCTCCGTACAAGTAGCTCAACCGGTGGTTCCACTCTCACAGGCTCCGGGCCTATTGGCAAGTTCTACTTCAAAGGGGGACAGTTTGTTGCTGTAGACCCAAACGGTTCTCCCGAACCCCCAAATCCTACCCTGAGGTCCTTGGTATCCTCAACGCAGGTATCGACTGCCACGTGCACTACCGCCGGGGCTCTCGTATTCGTCCAAGGTTCGAGCTCGAATAAGTGTGCCCATCCGGCGCCGTTTTCTATACGCTCGAACCAGGAGAACAGCCAGCTTGGGGCAAGTTTGGCGCTTGACCCTGGTTCGTTTTATGCCTGTGGTCCTGGGTTGGACGTAAGTCGCGCCACGATATTTCCATCAAGTTATACAAGTATCTAAATGACCTTTAGGTTTGGTATAAGGGGCCGGTAGATGATGGGCCGGCGGGGTGCAATCCCATAAGCCTGTACACTGTCCCCGTTGTTTAGTGATTCCAAGTATCGGGGGAAGGGATGAACAGGATATTGTTGTATTTGAGGGGATAGGTGGTTGGTGAAGACCCGCGGTATCTTCGAGTTGGACTGTAATACGTAGCCCCAGGCTCATATGAGGTGTTACACGCATACCGCGTGATCCCCCACTAAGGCGTGCATAGTCACCCTGCCGTGTCCATCTCACGCTACTTGCAAGCGCGTGGGAGGCGAACGTCCATAGGATTTCTGTTCGTGTGGAACGGAATCATGCCGTTATGTCGACGAGGCTTCGTGGCGTATCCTTTTTTTAAAAATTTGGTATCATTGACAGGAGGCCTCCAAGTCATAATTCCCAAGAAATTGATAATTGGAAACCCTGGTTCAGTCAGTGACGCGGGTGATGAAGCTGACTTGCAGTCGATTCAAATCAAATCAATTAGTGGTTTGTGGGCTGGGTATCGAATATTGAATATTGAGCTTCAAAAGTTGAAGGTGGAACCTCGCATCATATTTGATGTCGCTCGAATAATTTAGACTGCCTTGGATGTGATCTCGCCTGCAGACATGCCGGCTGGGTGTACAGCCGTAGACTTATATACCGTTCCTGTCGCATAAATCTCCAGATGTTAGCAATCGTGCTCGCCAAATCACAAAATAGGAAAAATAGTATGAACGTCCTGGCCCTTGCCAGCCCCCACTTTGTAGCGGTTGCCAACGCGACAACCAAAGTCTCGGTAAAAGTTGAAGCACAGTTGCAAAAGGCAGCCCTGGGCTTCATCCTGACTTTCTGATCAGTGTCGCGAGCCGACTTGAAAGTGAAATGAATTCGGAGTCACTCTAATCCACTTTGAAGAACGACGCCCAATGATCCGTGATTCGTGTAGATTCGGACCTCGAACTCGATGATGCCAACGCGTTCAGATCTCTCGGCATAAATCAAGCGAGGCCAATTAACCCTACCGCGGTACTGCCTCTAATGACGCGCCGAAAACAAACTGTTACTCAATGCCCACACCGATGAAATTGTAAGTATTTGCGACTGCTTGGTCCAGATTCCATCCATGGGGGAAATAAACAAGCGTTTTAGGGCTTGTTCCCTCTCGTGAAGGTGGAAAATCACAGCAAACTTTGCCATGTGATATGATCAATAAGTAATATCCTAAGTTAACACTCCAACAGTGGCTACCTTACCGATGTCTGCAATCACAGAATCAAATCCGCCAGACCCATTTCACTCTCATCTCGTCGCCCTGCTGTCCATTTACGAGCTTGGGCCTCTCTCAGCGCCGATTCCGCGCTATGACGGGCCCAGCGATTTGCAAACGGAGAGCATTCTCCGTTCGTTGGCTTCCATGGCTAAGCGAATGTATACGGCTGAGGAGTCACTTGCGACCATTGAAATCGTCGGAACAAGGAAACAGCGCAGTGTAGGTGCCACCCCGCCCTCAGCAACGGGTCAATTTACGATGCCTCCGCAGGGTACTGAAACGGAAGATGGTGCAGAGGAATTTTCTGACTCGAAGCCATCCAGGAAGCCAGACCCTCTTCCCATGGCCGACGCCCCCCACACTTCGATCGATCCTTCCGGTGCGTTTACCCCGAATTCGGTGAATGCTCACTGCCCTACCTGCGGTCGATCTGCCCTCTCTGGTTTACCACCGTCCTCCTCTGCACAATGGGATAAGGATGCCGAGTCCTCGGTTTCGAATGCGTCATCTCCTCTCGTTGCACCTATGGGCTTTGACATTGAGATGAGTGCTGCCGAAGAACTCAAACTCCTCAGACTTCAAGTTCAAGATGTAACTCGAGTGTGCAATGCGGTAGCTCATGGCGATCTTGGCCAGATAGTCATCGTTCCAGTGCAGGGTGTGGTTATGGTTCAGTTCAAGGACACGGTCAATACAATGGTCTGTATGTTATATTGCGCTGGACGATACGCTGACTTCCCCTCCAGGTTGATAGGCTGGGACAATTTGCGAGAGAGGTAACCCGTGTATCGCTGGAAGTTGGAACGGAAGGGTAACGAAAATTGTGTTATGTTGATTTGCCATCTGAATATGCCTTGAAGGATGCTTGGCGGCCAGGCGATCGTTCCCGATTGTGAGGGTACTTGGCGCGAACTCACCTGCGCCGTCAATAGGCTTGCAGCCAACCTAACCTCACAGGTCCGGTCTATAGCCCAGGTGGAAAATATTAAAAATATCTTTTGCAGTTTGGATATTCATGAACTTAGGTCACGAAAGCTGTCACCCTTGGGGATTTATCACAGCAGATTCAAGTCGACGCCCGCGGTGAAATATTAGATCTTAAAAATAGGGTCAATGGTATGGTGGCTAGGTTCGTATTTTGGTTGTTGTCCTCGTACTTGTCTAAACGCAGATCAGGTTGCGAGAGCTCGCTGCGGAAGTTACGCGAGTCACAATTGAGGTGGGGAGTCAGGGAAAACTGGGCGGTCAAGCGCATGTACCGGGTGCGGAAGGAGTGTGGTTCGAACTTGTTACGAATGTAATTGGTTTTTATGGTTATGATGCGGCTTTCTCACCGGTTTGGCATCTAGGTGAATAGAACTTGCTCATCACTGACAGATCAAGTGCGCTCGATCGCAGTGGTAACGACTGCCGTGGCTCGGGGGGATCTCACACAGAAAATCCAGATACAGGTCGAGGGGGAGATGTCGACATTGAAAGGTCAGTCGGACTTTCTTCGGCCAGAAAGCAATGTATAATGGGTCGACAGGCACCGTGAATTCAATGGTGGACCAGTTATCTGCGTTCGCCTCTGAAGTCACGAGAGTGGCTTTGGAGGTAGGAACCCAAGGCATCCTTGGCGGACAAGCGAGAGTAGAGGGTGTGCAAGGGACGTGGGCTGATTTGACGAGAAATGTCAATGTGAGCATGTTCAGATCATGACCCTCGGCGTGATTGCCCTCACACACGAGTAGAAAATGGCATCCGATGTAACCAATCAAGTGCGCTCGGTCTCGGAGGTGACAAAGGCTGTCGCCCTGGGGGATCTTGAGCGGTTCATAATTGTGGATCTCCAAGGCGAGATGCTTGAGCTAAAGGAGACGGTGAATTGGATGGTGGCGCAGCTCAGCACGTTCGCCAATGAGGTTATGAGGATCAGTCTGGAGGTCGGGACGGAGGGCATACTAGGAAGCCAGGTGTCCGCGTTTGGCGTCCGGGGGGTGTGGGAGGTGTGTACTTCTCACGTTCCGTTCCGGTGCTCATCGATGCCCCATTATCGTAGGATTTGACGGAAAATGTCAATTTGATGGCGGTAAATCTCGCCAACCATAGCCAAGCCCACTCCATCGCAGGGACAACCAAAGTAGCTACTGGCGGAGACCCTACGAAGGAAATCGAGGCCGATGACCAAGGAGAGGTTCTGGAACCCAAAGAAGCATGATCGAGCCTTTGTGTGACGAAGTTGTACGTTGCGTGAGGGGGGCGGACAGAGAAGGAAGATTAGGTCGCCAGGCAAGAGTGACGAATGTTTGGTTGATATTATAACTAGTAACGTGCGTCTGAGTTTTTGTCCCTCATAATTATCACATCGCAAAGGAGGGCATGGGATGGCGTTTAAATCCACCCAGGTTGATAAGTAAATAATTCCAACGCTTCCCGGTCGATCTTCCCCTTACCTAAAGCAGCATGTTTTTCGTTCCAAATCGGGTATGTTTTGAACTTCCAACTTCCAAGTTGAGGATATCATCATAACACAAACATGATTATACTGAGTGATGTAGGGCTTCGCTGCGCGATTCCGACGCGGCCCTTGCTCCCAGCCCCTTGGTAGCACATGCAAAGTCAAAATTGGGAAATGAAATTTTGAATTCCGAACCACGAGTGGGGTACATTCCGGTGAGGTAAGTAATGCAACAACTGCCATGTTGGGCGCATTGAGCCACCGCACAACCACCGTCACCTTCGGGCCGGACAACCGCACCCCATAGATACAAGCGTAGGTTTCGGTGATATCCCAGGTCGTCCGAAGCGGCCGCGACGTATCAGCTGTGCATCCAAGGTGAACGCATTCTCTAGTTTCCAGTAGACACGATGGATTACCTATGGAAACCAATCCAGGCTTGGATGGCTTTGTGGGTTGCCAATTGTTCACCGAATTAATGGGGGGGAGAACGATGTGGAGGGTGGTTCCCCAATGTATCTTTTCTCCTAATATCTGTTGCTTGGACGCCGCCGCTATTGGATCCGCTTCGAGTTCGATGCCGGGGGGGCCGGGGAAGCTTCATTAGACTCGAGTCCACACCTGAGTCTCTTGCCAAGTCGTCGACAGATGGGGTTAAAGGGCATGAGGATCTGTACTCCCCACCCGGCTGATGTATCCATGCATTACCCGCTCACCACTTCCTGCCCCAATCATCCCTTGACGTTGAAAGAACTTGAGCGAACGATAATCAAGAGCGGCGGCAGATTCCCAAGCAGTATGGAGCGGCTTTATTTACAGATAAGTCCTGTAGTTGGTTTCTATGCGGCGGCCGACGAATAACCGAGTCAGCACCCCTCATCCAAATCACATCACGTTGGGCGCCATTACTCAACGCGTGCGTCGGGGATGTTGTCACGGGGCCCGAGGAATGCCGTGTAGGTGACGCAATGCTGCCGTACGGCGGGGTGGGCCCATTGATCAGTTGCATTTATCATTACGCGAGTTTTGAGAACAATCGAGTCACAACATCCCTCACCCAAATCACATTGACCATTATTTGATATGTGCCTCGGGGTCGTTGTCGCCGGGCCCGTGATGCTTCCGGTGACGCAATGCCGCCGCGCGGTGCGGCGGACTCATTGGTATCTGTTGATCCCGCCTGTGTCGGTTGCAATATCATTCAAGTTCAACATACCCTTGTGTTTGACAATAATCAAGGACAGGGTGACGACCCCCAACCCATGACAGCCCTTCCCCGTAGACCTTCGTATTAGGACCACTGTTGGTATCCCACCCCGGCGAGGTTATCCCGCAGTCACCATGCTGATTCGTAGGACGGAGGGCCCTGGACTGAATACCTTGTAATATAAAGGGTTGAGTGCGGATTACCCGAAGCTAAGTAAATTTCTCCATCCGCCAATGAGGTTCCCGTTTGCCAGTGTTCTCTGCGTATTGATACCTGCCGGGGTCTACTCCGTTACTCTCCCGAATGCCGACACGCCGCTATTCCACCTTGTGTCTAGTTCATCCAATGCAGAAGCAAATTTATTGGTACGCTCGTACTATCCTTTACCGAATGGTATGCCAAATGATGGGCTAGCCGTTGCGCACTAGCGGTGGTTCGAATGGTGGGGCAGCATTGAAGGGCTCCGGACCTATTGGTCAATTTTATTTCCTGCAAGGAGTTTTCGTTGCTGTTGATCCCCAAACCACTACATCAACACTTCGGCCCATCGTGAACTCTATACCCGCAGGCGGCGGATGCACACCAGGTGGCACTCTTTCATTTGGACAAGGAGGGGGTTCGAATAAATGTGCAATATCTGGGGGTTTCCAGATCCACTCCAACGAAGAAAATAGTCAGCTTGGGGCAAATTTGGTGCTGAATTCGGTCGGAAGCTTTTATGCATGCGGGACGTCCCTCGATGTATGTATAATATTTGAGCTGCCATGGATGTGTTCTCACCATTTTCAAAGATGCGATATGAAGTCTTACCCACAGACGCGCCAGCTGGGTGTGCAGCCGTGGATTTATACACTGTTCCTGTCGCGTAAACCTCCAAATGTTAGCATTCACAAATTAGGAAAAATAGTATGAATGTCTTGACCCTTACCTGCCCCTACCTTGTCAGTGGTTGCCAACGCCATGGCTAAAGTTCCGGTAGCGAGCTGGCAAAGACATCCCTGTACTTCATCCAGACTTTCTGATTAGTGTTGCAGCCGAAGAGAAATGTGTTCGAAGTCGTTCTAATTCCCTTAGAATATTTGCGAATCTATGGCAAGCGGTACCATTCCACGAGCCTACTTTGAACATTTCCAAATGCAGGAATGTGGTCCATCTGATTGGCCGAGAAGCTACCCCACCAAATCGTCCACTTCACTACGTGACCCGAAGTTGGTTTTCTTGAATATTGAAGTTAGTTTCACTTCGAGTGTGATGAAGCGAAGTGGGATTTAGCATTTACTTCGCGGCAACACTACCCTGAGGTTCTGATAGTGGCTTCTGTGGGCTGTGCTGGTACGACCCCAGTTTGCCGTAACCCCAAATTCCCAGTGATACGCATCAACCGCCCGAAGGTCGGCATACCTCAACTAGTACTAACTCAGGATCTTTGTATTGAGTTATGCAGGTTGGATCGTAATCTATGACATACCTGTTGTTGATCCTGCGCGTAAGAACGCAGCCCTTCTGACCTCCCAACAGTGTGAATTGAGTCAATAATAGGCGCTTGAGAGCGAATTTCGAGTATAAAAACCCATGGTCATCTGCAGCATCGACAGCAAGGATGAGACTCCTGTCCTTAGCCACTTTAGCTATTGCACCAAGCCTGGTCTTCTCTATCCGTGTCCCTAACTCGGATACACCTCTCTTTTACCTTTCATCCAGTTCGCAGTCTGCGTCCGCCGACCTCCCGGTGAGTTCATCGCCCCGTGGAGTGTAACTTTGATTCCTCATGCTGATCTGACCCCTATCAGCTCCTTCGTACGAGCGGCGGCTCAAATGGTGGTCCTCTCTTACGGGCCCTGGGCCTATTGGGAAGTTCTACTTCGCGCAGGGAAAGTTGGTTGCGGTAGATCCAAACGGTCCTCCACAAACCCCAAATCCTACCCTGACGTCCTTGATTTCCGCAACGTTGGGACCCACCGGATGCACCACTGCTGGGGCTCTTGTATTCGTCCAAAGCTCAAGTTCGAACAAATGTGCCCGGCAAGTCCAGCCAGGGCAGTTTGTCTTACAGTCGGATCAGGAGAATAGCCAACTTGGGGCAAGTTTGGTGCCTACCTCTGGTGCGTTCTATGCCTGTGGGTCGGATGTAAGTTGTCGCCACGATATTCCTATCAAGTGATAAGTAGCTAAATGACCTTCAGGTCTGGTATAAGGGGCCGGTAGATGATGGGCCGGCAGGGTGTAATCCCATAAGCCTTTACACGGTTCCTGTTCTTCCCGTTGGTTCGTGATTCTAAGTATCAAGGGGATGGGCGAGGCGTTGTCGTATTAGTCCCATAAACCTGTACTGTTGTTCACTGGTTTCCAAGTTTTGCCAGGAGGGGATGAATAAGATATTGTCGTATTTGAGGAGATATGGTGATTGGTGAAGACCCGTGGTATCTTCAAGTTGGACTGTAGTACGTAGCCCCAGGCTTACATGAAGTGTTACACACATACCGTGTCGCGTGATCGATGATCCCCCACTATAGTCTATTTCTAGCTCCAAAATTCTAGACGTGCGTAGGAAATTCGAGACGTCATTCTCACCCTACCGTCCATCACGCTACCTGCAAGTGCGTGGGTGGCGAACGTCTAGTATAAGGTTTCTGTTGGCGTGGAACGCAATCATGCCGTCATGTCGACAAGGCTTCGTGGCGTGTCCTTTTTAAATTTGGTATCTTTGACGGGAGACTCGGACCTCCGCGCCACCTCCCCAGAAGGTAATTGGAAACTCTGGTCTATTTGGTGACGTGGACGATGAGGCCGGTAGGAATTACCCGTAGTCCATTCAAATCAAATCAGTTAGCAGTCTGGTTCGTAGGCTGGGTATTACTTCAGTTGAAGGCGGAACCGAGTCGTGGCAGTCATATTTGATGTCACTTGATCGTAAACTTTTTTACATAAGCTAAAAGACCGATCAGAGAACCCAACACAATCTATTTCCCTCTATTTCCTACTACTACTATCTCTTTTCTGGGTGTAAGTACATGGGCGAGGGTTTTGCAGTTGTGGTGGGTCTTAGTGCTACCTCAACATCGCGTCATTAATCGTAAAACCTAGCTTCGTGACGGTGGTATACATCCCGGCGACTCCATCGCGTTCAATCTTGTACAAAAATTGGTGGTGCCTTCCCAACTTCTCACGGGAATACAATCACGTTCCTGAACCTCGCGGTATTTTTTATAACGCAATCGTAGGCGTTCACAAAGTCATCGAGTGAGTACTCCTGAACGATTGGTTTTATACCTATTAATTATTAGAATCATAGAATGGAAATAGAACAAAGCAATGCCTTACCTGCGCTTATGGAGTACTTGACACATTTTTCCATATCTGGCGCACAACCGCAGCACCAGCCCTTTAGACTTGCTCGGTTCATATTGAGGACCAGGTTATGGACCTGGTTATCGAAGCTCAGTAAATCAGATGATGTGCTGGTCAAGCCCGCTGACCTTAATATCTCCATCCACGGCAGCCGAGACCAACATCACAGTTCCATTCTTGGCCACCGCTGGTATTATCTTGCTAATTTCTCCGAGTATGGAGCGGTGCATAGGATGAGGTTTGCACCTCCTAGTGATTGTATATACTCCACAGGATCAGTGGTGGATGCGTCGATGTAGCCAACGGCTCCGAGATCAGACGCAAGGGACTTCTTGGAGTCCGACGTCGATAGTGCGTAAACCTTTAGACCTAATTTTGTGGCGTACTGAAAAATTCTCAGTTCTTGTTATGACATGGGAAATTTAATTAAAATCACCTGAACAGCAAGATGTCCCAAGCCGCCGATTCCTTGGACAACACAAATATCTCCGGGCGACCAGTCACACGCCTGGATCGCATCGTAAACAGTTGTGCCCGCACAAAATAGTGGCGCAAGCTCGGCATAAGACGCTTTTTCGAGTGCTTCTTCCGGCACGGAGACGACGGCTAAATTCACATACACCTGTCAATTCCGCATCCATTGAAGGAGAAAATTTACCCACCTGTTGAAGGGGCATAGAGGTATTCAGCGTGGCCTCCATCGAAAGTGAATCCGGTAAAATCGCCCGCGGCGCAGCACCAAAAGTCACCAGTTCTGCAGTATTGGCATTTGTTGCAGTACCCGCCGTTCCAGCCCGCCGCAACTAAGCCCCCAAGCTTGAAGCGCTTGTCATCTTGCAGAGCTGGTCCAATGGCGGCAATTCTACCGATGGCCTCATGGCCCGGTGTCCGAGGATACTTGAGGCCAGGCCAAGTACCCTCCTTGACGAAATGATCAGAGGCACAAATTCCAGATGCATGGACACGGATAAGTATTTGGTCGGCCGTAGGTTGCGTAAGTTTCCGTGTAATAGTCTCCCAGGGAGCCTGGGGGGTTGGGCATACAACTGCAGCACATGTTGGTCAGAGTATAGCTGGAGTGGTAAACAGGGGCACTGACCCGCCTTGAAGGTTTTTGGGAGATTGGGAACTGAAGTCATCTAAGCTGGCTTTCAGATGGTATGAGGGCAAGAACGATGGGGGTGCAAACCGGTACCACTCTCCCTTTTGAAGGGGAAAATTGCCATTACGTTCGGCTTTCTAACTTCCATCGCGTGGGTCCACCCAATCTTATCAAGGCATCCCCGAAAGCAAGCCGATGTGTGCTGAATCTCGGAAGGTAACTAGGATAATTTAATAAATATAATAAATATTCTGAACCAATCGATGTCAGCCTTGGTGACATTTTTGTTACACCCAGAGGAGTGGAGTTGGGCTATTAGCTTGATGATAGCTAGGCAAAATCTCAAGTCCCACATGAATCACCGGTGATTCAGCGCCATCTGACCATCATGAGCTGGCCCAGGGTGATTGGGATCGGCCAAAAATGGAACGCAGATTGCCTACCTCCGGTTAATAACAATGCTTATTCGGCTGACGTGAGCGCCACTCCGAGCACCGGTGTGAAGTTGACGCTAATTGGCGCCCTCGATCCAAATTTAACTTGGCTAAAAAAAACCCGTGCGGCCAGGAAGCTTATGCGCATCACTCTAATTAATCGCATCAACCCGACGTCGTCGGTTTTTTCCTATTTGACGCAGTCCCACATCGTTACTCCGTCGAAATCTCTTTGGGGCTACACCACCGTCCAGTTCCTGATCTTGTTGAACCGCCAAGTCAAGTGGTAAACATCAGATCTCGGCAACCGCCCATTCTGATGCTTATCTCGAAGGTAACTTCTCCTAGATTTTGCCCCGTTTCAGAAGTGCACCCTGGTACTCACAAATTAGTTCAGGCCTGGACGAGATAACCGCGCAACGATCCAGCCTGTATCATACTCCTGGCGTCGCCCTGTCTGATGCTGTCAGTACGCGTTACCATTCCTGGGCAAAATCTAACAGGCTGAGACACCAAACGTGCCACCATCACGACTGGAGCAGAGTCCAGCCGAGGGTTTGCATATGGATACCATGGAGGGGACAATCATTTCCACGGTATAAGTACCTGGTAGAATCCCTCTGTGAGCAGCACGCTCCCTCTTTCATTCCAGGCGCGAATCTTAGGAGGCGTGAGTCCGATGATATCATCTTCCACTATCCTTCTTCTTTCGTCCCTTGCCCTTGTGGCACTGCCGGCATCCGGCCGCCTGCTGTTTACGCCCAATGAGGTTGCAAATGGCAATTACGACTTCATCGTCGTTGGGGGTACGCAACTCTTCTTTCGAAGTTTTTGCACCTAAGGATTGACATGAATAAATATAGCCGGCGCCGGCGGGAGTGTGGTCGCCAGTCGCCTTAGCGAATCACAATCTACCAAAGTGCTGCTTCTTGAAGCCGGACCCGCGTACGCAGTTTCAGTATTCCAATGTCGTACACTCTCATCTTGCCCTGCCTCATTCCAGCGAAGCTGGCGCCTTAGATGGCATCGTGCCTCTTCTCGGTCCTAATATGACTCCGGATAAACCGTGGAATTGGAACTTCACCGTTACGCCTCAGACGCATCTCAACAACAGAACATTTGCTTACCCGAGAGGCCGGATGCTTGGAGGTAGCACATCAGTCAGTAAGTGTTTCAACGCCCTCGATCGAGCCGTGGCTACCCTTCAAGTGCCTAGTTACTCATGATCGGTGTCCCTTAGATTACGTGGTCTTCAATTGGGGTTCTTCCGGCGACTTCGATCGCTGGGCGAACGTAACTGATGACGACGGTTGGTCGTGGAATCGAATGTTACCGTACATGCACAAGGTACGCTCAGACCTTGCAGCTAGACCCACACATTATGACAATCCCTCTTAGGTTGAACATTTCATGTCACCTCCCACTCCAAACCTCCTCAAACCATCCAACCCGCCCCAGTTCCTTCCTGAAGTCCATAGCACCAATGGCGTTGTGCTCACGTCTTTACCGGGTTTCCCGACAGGGCTCGACGAAAGGGTTATGGGCGCAATAAATCAGGTACCCGGGTTTGATTACAATATTGATATGAACCGAGGTGACCAGACCGGCATTGGTTCGTCTTCCCCTTCCCACCTCCAAACGTTGCTCACGTAAAATTCATAGGTTGGGTTTACAGTTCCATTGATGGTGCAAACCGGAGCAGCGCGGCTACCACTTATCTGGGCAGCGATGTAAGGGCACGACCAAACTTGGATATTCTTGTAAACGCCCAAGTAACTCGGCTGTTGAAAACTGGTATAAATGGAAAGAAATTGGCTTTCAACAAGGTTGAATTTGCCCAATCCGCCACTAGTACGTTTTCGCAACCTACACTCAGCTAGTCATATCGACGAATCCAATAGGCCCACGATTTACCGTCAGAGCGAAGAAGGAAGTTATCCTCTCTGGGGGATCCATCAGCAGCCCTCAGCTCCTTCTCCTGTCTGGTATTGGACCGTCTGCCCATCTCAAGAGTCATGGGATTACCCCTTTAGTGGACCTCCCGGGTGTCGGACAAAATCTGGCTGACCACCCACTGCTCCCAAACCAATTCCGTGTCAACTCTACCGAGACTTGGGAGAAACGACGCGACCCGGCGGTTCTACAACAACAGTTGAACGAATGGCGAAATGGCACCGGGCCCCTTATTGACACTATCTGCAATCATATCGGGTGGTTGAGGGTCCCAGATAATTCAAGCATCTGGAATGACGGGAACAGCCGAATTCCTGATCCCAGCTCAGGCAGCACAACTGGCCAATATGAATTAGTTTTCTCCGTATGTTACCAGCTCCTCTTATCATGGGAATCCGACCGAATTTCTTTTTTAGAATGGATTTGTTGGTATCATTCAACCTATCCCCGAGGCCGGCAACTATATGACGGTCATTACCAACCTTGTCAGCCCAGCATCTCGTATGTTGCTTTTATGCTTCCATCAGAATGATACTAATCTACTCCAATAGGTGGATCCTTGACATTGGCGTCGTCCGATCCCTTCGCAAACCCCCTGATCGACCCGGGTATGCTTACATCCAAAATCGACTTGCTGATTCTCCGGGAGGCCTACAAAGCCGCGCGTCGTTTCCTTGCTGCACCGGCATTCAAAGACTACGTAATCGAGCCATTCGGCACAGCAGGCGTTAGCTCTGACGCCGATATTGACGCCTACATCAGAAATTTCACCACGAGCGTCTGGCATCCCGTTGGCACTGCCGCCATGGGTAAAGCCAATGGCGGGGATAAAATGTCGGTCGTGGACCCTTCGCTCATTGTCAACGGTGTCAGCGGTGTTAGGGTGGTCGACGGGTCTATCATGGTGGGTTCGCTCTTGGCGTGCGCGTCTGAGGGAAACTGATATATAGCGTGCAGCCGTTCATCCCCGCAGCACATACCCAGGCACCCATCTATGCTATTGCCGAGAGGGCATCCGACCTCATCAAGGCTGCGTGGAGGCTGGGATAATCGATGAGGCGCCCCCCTCCTCCTCCCCTCCTTCATTCTTCGTTTTATCTATTCATCAAAGCATTCATAATTATTGTATTATCCAACTCGCTCCTCTGCTAAAAAAAAAAATGCCATAGACACCATACCGTACTTACATTGATTTGGGGCCTAGGCTGTACCGATCCAGATTGTTGAACCAAAAGGCATTTCATAATATATCAATATTTTTCTGAGACTCTCATCATCGATGGGTCGCCGCGGAGTAGTGTCAAGCTAAGCACAGGCTACCGCGTGACGGAATATTCGGTTATGAATTTTCCATGGACAGATAGATGGGTACCTGTTAGGAACACTAGTGGGTTACCGGTTATCCCATACCCAGCCTCCATCCGCGGCGCACCGCTGTAGAGGCTATCTCATAATCAATAGATCAGTACCAGGTCCTGCTCTGCTCTGTGTTTAGCTCTCCGGCGAGGTGGAGTATGGTACTTTGAAGCACCCGCCCACCGTTTATCGCCGTGCCCAGACTCGGGGACCCGAGGCTATGTAGGTTGATTTGTTTACATTGATGACGCACGAAGTAGTTATCTAAGAAGTCTATGGCCCGGCTCATAGTCAGCCCACCACCGAAAAAATGTCAAATTTTACAATTGGGTGGCAGAATGCTCAGGCGTCCAATAGCGGTATTACGGCCCAAAAAGGAATTGTTCATCTCCGTTTGACATTGCGGTATCTATAAATGGTGCGGTGCCGCTGTGCAGCCGATTCCACGATCCTCACGCATATGTGCTCCAAAAATAAGCAAAAGTGCCCAGTGGCAGGATCTGATCTACCAGTTGCAAGATAGCCGTGGAAAATTGTGATCACTTCCTCATTATGATGTAGGAGGGAAAACTATCGGTGTTTTCAATCCTCCCCGAATAGAAGGACTATGGGAGTCTAAATGAACCGGTGGGCTACGCCCCGATGGAGAATAAACAAGGATCCAGGAAATGAACCGGTGCGTACCGTGACATATGTGTCAGAACTTTATCGAGAGCTTGCGGCTCCCCCCCCTCGTAGATAGATTATAAAGACTAGAGGCACCGACGTCTACGCCGCGGCATGAGTATCGCAACCCATCGAGGATTTGCGATTTCCTCCCACTGGCAATGACACGCATCGAAGGGCTGTAGACTTGTGACCAGCCCTTCTATGAGACTTATCAAGGATTTTCCATATCATTACCCACGCAAGAAGGATTCGGAACGGTCAACCAGCCCCCTGGCTCGGACGTGCGGCACCGCTGGTAAAAGGTACACATGGACGCCGGAACAAGAATGAAGTAAAGTGGGGAGATGGAGTGCGGCGTAGGAGCAAGGGGCGTAGGAGCAAGGTGGCGTGTGGGGAAGGTGTGGGGACGGGGTGATGTACTGGGGCATGAACGCACCAATGCCGTTGTGTTGTGGCCCCACTGGATGAAGCATGAGTACGATGGTTTGCTGTGTCCAATCACTAGATCACGGTGCATTTTCTGAGCCAAGGAGTCGGGATGATACTGCCATGGCATGTACAGCGGGAGAAGTGCTTGAGAGAAGTACTTGCGGGCGGTCGCACGACCATGTACTGTGAGACAACTCGAAGGTGAGTACCATCTGGAGACATATCTTTACGTTACGAGTACGCCGTCTACTCGCTTTACGCGTGGCACCCACCCGCAAAAAATTTCAATTAATCCTCACTCTGGTTAGCAGGACATTAATACATCTTATCTTGCGATACCAATGAAGATGGGTCGAGAAGCAAAAGTAAAATATTCCGGAGGCAGGCGGGCCGCAGCAGCGGTTGGCATGGGTGTGGTACACATGGTTTGTTGAATTCTCGTCTAGGCGGGTCCGGGCACGAAACAACGAGTGGATTCGAATATGTCGGTTCAAATGCGCGAGAGTAAACACCAATGAGTGACTAAGTGATTATAATAGATATGAACTAACCGAGGAGTCCACCAGCGGCCTCATGTACCCCGTCAGATTCCTGAGAGACGGGGTGAGTGCATTGGACGCCTAGTGACATACCTTCCAGCCTCTCCCAGCCGAGTGTCATCGGCATGTGGTGAGGTCTGGGAATAAGGAATGAGGTAGGGTTGAGGGCAAGAGGTCGAGTCAGCGACGAGATGGTAAGCAGGGACCGTGGTATGTGATGTGAAGCCCACCAAGTCCCCAAGTCTGCGGACGAAGCCGGGGCATAGTTTGCCCGGTGTGCATCTAAAATGAAATAAGAAACCGTACTTATTATATTATGGGACAGAGGTCGCGTTGCATTCGGTGACCAAGTTCACTAGGTTATTGTATGCCGGCCCCAGGTTTGATTAGAATTTAGCATGATGGCATGTCCCGGATATATACCACTCAGGTCAACTCATGGTATACCGTCCCCTGCTGGTATCAAGCGAACCATGGTGTTAATCCGCTGGCGGGATACATGTATGATGTTGCACTGCAAGGCACCACACATCACAGAATCGAAGCGAGGACATGCCGTGACTAATACTTATCAAGTCACTTTGGGCTGACAACCATAATCAGCCCAAGTAACCCTAACCCAGGTACCTTGACGCCCACATTTACAACAGCCTAACGTTAACACCCTAGTTGGACTTGGCTACCGACTCTATCATAACATTACATTCCTTCTGCAGCAATCACGACGAAAACATCTGAAAACGGGAAATAACCCCTCCTGGTACCATACGCGACATCCAAGATTCCCTATAACCATTTGTAAATACATGCCATGTCAAACCAAATGATAGGTATGGCTTTTACGCGTCGAAAGATCTATCTAACTGTTCTCCTAGCTCCCCTGAGAACTGGGACGATGATTTGAGTTTCACCAACAACCAACACGCGCTCATCCGAGCAAAGTATCCGTATCCGACCCCAAGCCAAATCACGACTTTGAGCCGCAGTTACCGCATCACAGACTCGGATGTCAACAGCGAGTTCCCATTTTACAGACTGGGATGCGTCCCGCCTCGTGCTGGCGGTATCCTTGAAGATAAGAAAAACATGAAAGTCCCAAATTGATGGAATGGGCTGAGCCTGGTCCTCGACGCCATCAAAACGCATTCCAACACATTCGACGGAGAACTGGGATGACGACTTTGAGGACTCTCCGGTGCGTAGAGGTGTTACGACTCCCTCAAGAAAGTCTGCCGCGAAGATACGTCAGTCGCGTCTTGGGCAGATGCAACGACAGCACGAGCCGGCACCAGAGAGTTGGGATGATGAATTTGAAACTGCGCACCAACAAACCCCCTCGAGGGCGAAAATGCAACCGCGATACCCGTCTGATTACTCAGAGTCTGATAATTCTGATTTGGAGGAGCTTGGTTTTGTGGACAAGGATGAAGACAGGACAGTGACAGCACGGTCTCGACGGCAGCACTATCCAGGTTGACAAGCAACCAAACACCTCCACCTCCCGTTCCCTCTCTCCCATTCCTTCTTCCTTCGCAACCCCACCCCTTCCCTCATGGCCGTTCCCGCTCTCCGACCGCTTCCGTGTTTTCGGTCCCCTCAACCACTGGGTCCTCTTCCCAGTCAAACCACCACTCATCTACTGCCCACCTCCGACCCACACTGTCCCACAACTCATTTGCAAATCTACCACCAAGTCCACCTATCCATAGGGAAAGGGAGCGGCGGAGGCTTCGAAAAAAGTCTCGTCCGCAATGGAATGGTGGTGATGTATTTGAGTCAACCGCGGTAGCAGAAGCTGTTGACCAGAGCGAGGTGAGCGAACACCATCACCATCCTCCCGGCCCATACTCGCGGCCGTCGAATTGGGGTCGCCTAATTCGGGGGGGATACTAAGTCGGATCGGAAGCGTGAAAAAATGGGGCGTGCGGCGGAAAAGGGCAAGCACAACACCTAGCGAGGTTGCTACTGACGGTAAGTCCCCGCAGGTCTGGTGGGATACATACTCATGCGTTGCTATTCAAGATAATAATTCGACACCGCGCCCGCAAAGCTCCCTGTCTTCGCTCGGCGTTCCCCAATCTCCCGTCTCGCCGACGCGATCCAAGCCCACACCAATACCCCAGAATGGGAATACGTCAAACTGGTTTTTCCGCGCCTCAAGCGCGGGCTCGCCCCTGTCTTCATTCTCGGGTAGTAACACTGACCTTACCAACGCGGAGTCTCCGTCAAAACTTGTAAGCGCAAAAGCCTGGGATTTGTTCAGTTACGTCGGGGAGTCGGCCTCAATGGTGGAGGTGGCAGTAATGGTGCCGAGGAGGGCCCGGGGAAGAGACCGATGTCAATGCAGCAAGGCCCGGTGGGTGTCAAAGGGAACGGAGGTGGTCAGAGACATGCATCATATGGGGGGTTGGGCATTGGGAGAGCGGGAAAGGAAAGCGTGGATGACTTGGCAAGAGGGGGTACCCCGGAGGGCGAGGAGTCCAAAGACAAGGAAGTCAAGGAAAGGGAAGGCAGTCGGGGCTTCATGGGCAGCGTAAGGAAGATCAGCCTAGTTGGGAGACACAAGAAGACAAAGAGCAGTGTTTCTTTGGGTGGCAATGGTGGACCGACCATAGAATTTGATATTCCGGCACTCCCCAACTCACACACTCATCAGAGGACAGTTAAAGAGGAACCAGATGAGGGGGACGCATATGTATCAGACCAACCGCCCGTGTTACCACATCCCGTGCCCGACGCCAACAGCAATACACCCCTTCTTCCCCCAATCGAATTGCAACCGCCATCTCCGCCGCGTCCTGCTAAAATAGCCACATCCACCCAGCCACAAGACGCGTCAATATCACCCAGATCAACATCAGGGAAGTCTATTCGGTCCCCAATCACCCCCCATACTAGCAAGTCTCCACTGAAAACACCCTCATCCCCCCAATCTGCTTCGCTCGGTCGCTCCTCGAATGTAACTTCACCGGCGTTGGCTGCTTCAGGGAGTCCGAGCGGAGCCGTAGTTACAACAAGCGGGGTCCCAAGGCGAAATTCCTTGGGGGACCTGAAGATTCCCGCAAGGATTAGCCAAGCACAGGTTGGTCTGAGACGGGATTTGGGTATGGTCAGAGAGTTTGCGGGACGAGTTGAACGTGGGTTTTACAAATGTCCTATCTTCTGCGTGATGTTCTCATTCTAGGTTGCTAGAGCTCAAAGAGCTACAAGTCACGTATCATTCGCTCGTGGTTGAAGTGCAGACCATCCTTGACATGCACGCGAATCTCCACGCACCCTCCCGAGCCACGTCTCCCAGTCTCTTTCGACCAATCACCCGGAACCGGGCTAACACAAATACACATCCCCCACATGATGGTAGTTTATCCAGCCCCGCCGCTTACAAGCAGCTGGCATCCGCATTCTACACTATCAATTCTAAATACCGCATCTCCTGGGAATGCGCTGAGCTATTAATCGAACTCGGCGGCGGAACGGCTACACCAGCGACGCCAGCGCCATCGTCAAGCGTTTCGGCGCCTGTCATGCACAACGGCACGCCTATCATTGTCGGGAAAAAGAGCCGAGAGAGAGCGATTACATTGGCTGGCGATGAATCGAAGGCTCCACCTGTCCCGGCCGCGATGCTAGCTGGAGCCAACGGAATCCCGATTCAATGCTGGCCAGCCCCCCTTCGCTTGCCTGGCGGGCGTCAACAGGGCGACATGATCTAAGCCAGCGGCAATTGGTGCTGCTGAAGGAGATGCTGAATAACCCTGATTCCTCGTTTGTGGTGGAGGAGTTGACAGAAGAATCCCATGTGCCCGCCCTCAATGTGAACAGGGATTGGAGGTGGGGTGACGCGATGAATAGCACTGTGACACTTCCATCTGAAGATAGTGCCGGTGGTGGGGCGTCCTCGCCAACCAAAAAGAAGCGCAGGACAAGTAGGTTGGGTATGAGCGGTTTACGCGACATGCTTCGCTCGTTGAAGCGACATCATTCGGAAAATCTGCCACCACCCGTGCCGCCCATATTACCTCCCATACCTGTCTCAACGACTTCTCTGAGCACAGACTCGTCCTTGGATAGCCACAATCACCATCGGTACCCACATGAACATATCACTACCCACGGGCGGAGACGCGCAAAGACGAGCACGGATCCAGCCTCGATGAGGTCCGGGCGGGACACCCGGCCTACGTCCCCGTACGGTCCAAGCTCCTTCGCGGCAAAAGCATCCCCGCGCCGACCGTCGCTTGCATCGATATTCAGGATTGGGAAGAATAAGAGCACAGCAACGGCGACCCCAGCTACAGCTGCAGGCGAAGTACACGCTACCACCAGTGGTGCGTCTGGCAGCAGCACTGGTGAGGAAGAGGATTGGGATCGTATGGATTCCGCTTCTGACTTGGACGCCGCTGCGCGGGCCCTAGGCATCGCTCCGGATGGGACGTCGACTGTTCGCGGAACAACAAGGGGGCGGTCGCCCTATTTACAAGAGCTGTACCAGCCCAATGGCCATAGCCACAGTCGGCCAATAACGCCGAGCAACAAGCGGCATGCTAGCGGATCGCAGTCCTCCCTTTTGGGGGGCGAAATGTCGCCGCCTCCTAGACCACATACGCCGTATCGAGACCAGACCCGGCCAACGCGTCTTTCCAACGTAGAGGAGCATACTGGGCCAAAAAGTTCCCGGCCTGGGTCCAGTAAATCGCGCGGTGCCGCCAGCCCTGCGCGCGCCCCCTCGCGGACGCCGACGAACCGGATAGCCAAAAGCGGCTCCGTGCGGTCGATGCCGCCGGGTCCGGTACCGCACATGCCTCTAGGTTCTACGTCGCCGGTGGCCACGAATAGCATGGGGCTGGCGATGACACCCGAGAATATCAAACCCCTACTTGAAAATGCGAAAGAAGTGCAGATCAGGCTGGGCGAATGTGTGCGTGAGATTCAGGCTTTGCTCCCCGAACCCCCGTTGGTGGCTGCGGTATCGTAGCCACCCCCTTGTCATGTTTTATTATTGGCATTTTCCGTTATTATATATATCACCCTGGGCTATAAAGGACGCCATTTTACCATCATTACACCCCACCCCCAATGTCCCCCCCATCTGCATCATCAATAATTATCCCCTATTACTACTCATCAACGTTGGCCCCTCACGTATTGTCTGTTACATGCTTTGATATTCGTCTTTAATGATCCCTTACGTAGATTTTTGAATGTGGTAAATCGATAGCAAGTATCTTGGAATTTGCTGTGAATATACGATTGAAATGAACGGTTCGGGAAAAAATCGCGATCAACTTTGACCACCGCTCAAATGGCATATGCAAGTGGACTCGACTTTGCTGTAATCCCATGAAAATTAGAATCATATTGGAATATAACCCTAGGAACCCAGGGTCACGGAAGGAAGATACAGAAGGTCATGATAATAGCTAGATAGCGAAAATGAATGGTTTACAAATATGATTTAGTCGTCACCGATCTTTGGTGCGAGGTAGTACCGGATATGGCCTTGGCCAAAGTCGTACGCGACCTAGAGCAGGCATAAGCATTGTTGTCGAAGCGATATACGAGTGGAAGAACTTACCAGAAGGGGCACGTCGTTGCTCATCATCAGCTGGACCTTTGGGCACAAACTTGCGCTTTTGGAGAAGTTGACGAGGTACTTGAGAGAGAAAGTCAACGACACATGTTGGTTCATCTCAATTGTAACGCCCGAGGCGTCGTCATCAGCAGCAGCTTTGCCTTTGGAACGTGAGGATGAAGCCGTCTTGGGCTTCTTTGCGGGTTTGGAAGAGCCGTTGGCCTGGTAAACCGATTTAGAATGAGGAAGAATCAAGGAGCATTGACTAACCTTCTTTTTCCGCTTCTTCCCACTTTCTTCACTTTCCTCGTCGTCGTCCTCGGCTTCCACCTCCTCTTCGCCGTCAGACTTGGCCTCCTCATTTTCCATCTCAACGTCCGCATCAACTTCCTTCTTCACCTTGGATTTGCCCTTCTTCTTTCCTTCCCCATCCTCATCTCCGCCTTCCTCCTCATTCTCATCAGCATCATTCTCTTCTTTCGCTTTGACCTTGCCTACCCCAGCGCCTTCAGTGGGTTTGAGTAACACGCTACCATTGGCAGCTTCGCCTTCGCTGGCGAACCGGACACCCTCCTTGGAAACCTCAATGCGCACGCTCTCACCAAGCTGCGAGAGATCGCGCACAATGCGAGTAAACTCGCTTGAGGGCATCGTGACACGAGCGTCATAGTCGGTGTCGGGGATGCCCAGGGTATCAGAATCAATTTCCATCAGCTTCATGTCGTATTCTGCTATGCGGTCGGAATCTGTGGCAGCCAGAGTCAATCGTCGAGACGGTCAAATAGGCTTGGGGTCACATACTTCGGGCCTCGTATACCAAATTCAGAACGTCCGCCTCATCGGCAGCTTTTATTGTGCACATGTCGTCGTCTTTGGCGCACTTGAGGACCTTTGTCAAACTGGTCAGGTTGACGCCCAGAGGCATGGGTCGATCACAGCGATATCTTTTGAAGCCAGAGGCCTCAAGGAGTACCGCCACGAGTGCTACATGGGAATTATCCATGGCCTGGAGGTTTATTCCCTCCTCATTGCATTCGAAATTGGCGTCAGACACAAGCTCCTTGATTGCTGGGAGGAATCAGGCGGGGATTCGAAGAAAAATGAACGAATAATACGAACCGTCAAGGAGTTTTTTTAATGTACCAGCCTCCGCAAGTTTTGCTTCAAGCATTATGTCTGAGAAGACGCGTCGTGGGGATGGTAGAAGGAAGAAAGATTGGCAGACGCGACATGGAATGGTTCCATAGCCACCACGTGATAATAGTAACAGCCGTCACATCTGGGTGGCTGAGCGTGACTGACTTCCCCCTATAGCTCGTTCACCAACTATCATTGTCTCTTTCCCTTTATCTTCTTGTTTTCTACCTTGCTTTTCAAGCTCTGCCTTTTTATTAAGCCCAGTCTTTTGAAAGGACGGTATCATGACGGCTATGCGTTCCACCACCAGCGACCTCGCATCAATCTCCCGCGCTGCACAGCGTAAGCAACGGCTGTTGGACATAGAGAACGAACAACGAATTGAGGAGGCGGAGGCCCTCAAAATGACAGAGGTGCGCACATTTGCCACTCTCTGTGTCCTATGAAATATTAAAAGATCTACCCGGAAGGAGCAACGCCAGATACTTTACCTCTCATTCAAATCCGTGAAAGTTGAATTCAGCGACCTGGATGGGCTCAAATGGACGGGCTCAGCGTTGAGGCGCAGGAAATTTCAGGTCAGGCCACATCCTGGTCATATCACACCATGTTTCGATCTCACTCCTCGTCAGCCACCCCATGCATCCTCCAGCCGGGGAATAGTATCACCCGGTGTCAATAGTTCAGTAGCTCAATCACCCAACACTCTTTCGAAACCACAAGCATTCGCAGTCCTTACCAATGCTGAACTAGCTTTATTTCATCCCGAAGACACCATCCGGGCATCCTCTCGCCGAACACCACAGCCACAGCGTTCTCCGACACACACATCCTCGTCCGACCGCTCGTGCCCCCGTTCCGTCTCTATGAATACATCCCCACCATCTCATCCGGCCCCCACGGGTTTATGTAACCATCGCAACGGAACTCGCTCACGTTCACCTGTCAAGGGCCTCTTTGCGAACAGTTGCACCACAAATACCGCCGAGTTCCCTCCGTCAGATGGTGGTATTCAAAACAACTGTGAGGACGAGGACGAAGACGACGACGATACTCGCACCATCCGTGGGGAAAGCGAGTATTCTGACCATCACACAGCCGACATTACCATCACCGAGGACCCCGGAGACTCGAGAAGTGGCGGTGACAATGCTGATTCATGGGACGCCACTCATACGGTAACTCGCGGACGAGCCCAGCGACCGGCGTGTCAGCCACAATTTCCCCCCGGCATTCCCCATCCCTCTACTATTCCAGGTCTCCACCCGCCACTGCGCACATAACGCTCTAGATTTTGTAACTTGTTCTTCTAATTGTGGATTCACATGGGTATGATAAACACGGATGGAATCTATATATCAAATATCGCTTCATTTCAATCAATCCAATCAGTCAGAAATCATTATTATCACATCTATTATATCCATCAGATATTAAAATAGCAATCATTTGCGCAATCCCGTTTGGACCTCGCCATTGCTAATGTATAAGTATGACAGGTTGGTAATCGGTCGGGTGAAATTTGGATCATACGCCACTCATCACTTTAACATTAACTTGAATGGTCTTCTGGACAGTTACAGCATCCTGTTGCGAACTATTCTCGCCGGTCCGCACCTATAATAATCTCGAACAAACAGTACGGTATGGTATTAGTCACAGCATGTCCTCGCTTCCGATTGGTGCAGCACCATACTTGCCAGTGGACACCCTTTCAACACCACCGCTTCGCTTGGTACTAGCAAAGGATATTACACCATGGGTTGTTCTGATTCCGAGACTCCGAGTCCAGCCCTGCACATCATGCTCATGCCAATCAAACCCGGCTCGGCCATACTACTCAATGAACTTGGTCGCCGAATGCAGTGCGACCCCTTTCCCATAATAGAATACTTAGGTGCGTACTCAGGCCCTGCGATTTCTTATTTCATATTTAGGTGCGCACCGAGGAAACTATGCCGCAACCTCGTCCGCAAAGGGGTCATTAACCTCCTTCTAACACCCGTTTCGAGACCTACACCGCCCGGCGCGCTTCCGAGACCCTTCCCTATCTTCGTTCTCCTCCGCTCCCCCTCTTCCAATTCCTGCTGGTTACTTATAAGAGGTCTCGTATCGTACTCTAATTTCCTCGTAGATCCACTGGCAACTCAGCGTATTAGCTGATTCTCGACGCATTATCGTGACACTCACCGTTTGTCTCTACAAAATATGTCTTCCACTCCCTCCGCACCCAATGTCGCCAGCAATGCCACTGCTGTTTCCCCATACGCTCCTGACGAGCATGAGAGAACCATGTATTATAACGGACTCACAGGCAACAACAATGACCACCCGGACCTCATTTACCGTTCCGATTTCGCTACTCCCTTCCCCAAACCCAGCGAGGGCGAAGTCCCTGTCAAGTCGGCCCATGGAGTCTTCGGCACCCCGCTCAATAAGGTTTGGGACACCGTTGGTCCCCAGATCATGGACCTGATGAAGGCTCAGGGGGTCAACTGGTCAGCCATCAACCCTGCTCGCTTCTCCACAAGCTCACCAGGAGAGTTGGACGTGTGGGGAACTTTTGGTCCCGTTGTCATTTGGATCGGGGTCATCCCCGGTTCTACCTCCGCTGATACGGCCCACGAGGTCTCTCAGGAGATTCTTGCACTTCTCCTCAAGAATGGAGTTGATAGTGTTGTTTTGGAATGGAATGAGGCTGCCCCGGCGGAGTGGCTGTGACTCCTTGAAGATACCTATATTTCGGATTACATACTAGTCGCTCCTTGGCTTTTTTCTCGCGTGTTCGAGTGGGGCATACATACATGATATATTCGAATTCACTTGTTCGTTTCAATGGGCCCGCCGGACCTGTTAGGGCGAGGATTCCGGCGGCACTGGCAGGTCCATCGTACGCCAATAGAGGCCCGAGCGCGTGAATGTTCCCCGGGTAATTCCTGTTGCTTCGGACTCATGCCACGGTGCTAGTCGGCTTCGTTCCCATTCCTCATCTTGCTACTACCATTATCGGACATCGCGTCTCGGACATCTCGCCCATATCCCATCCCATATTATCAATTACCTATCTCATTGTCTTGGAACTGCCGGTGCAAGAGCGTGGCATCATCTCAGGTATTCTCATAAAAAGACGGCCTGCGCGCCTTTCGAATCCCATGATCACCCACTTTCCCCAAGGGACTTGATCCCACAAAATTTTCCATCCACATCTCAAGCCCAAGCAAATGACATTCTTGTACGTTGTCGGGATCCACGATGCTCTCCCTCTCCTTATCGAAAAACGTCTGACCTTAATAGTGTCTTTCCAAAGGACCGGCCGTGAATGTGAATATCACCTGGCGGAGTCGCGGGCATTGCTGGGACGCGGTACTAGCGTGTGGAAGCAAGTTGATACTCCAAGTTATAAATGCCGAGTCGGAGACTCGGAATTTACAACTTCGAGTTCAAGGATGCCAAAGCCTTCAGCAACAAGGGAGATTCGGGCTCCCTGGTCAGCTTTTCTATACACCATATATCAGGTTCCTCGATCCGGGGGACAACAATTACTGCTTTCTCCGCGCGTTGTGCCTTCCCTGCCTTCGAAATTTCCACCCAAAGGACCCCACATACCATGCGCCCTGGTCGCTGTCAATGTTCCAGCCAGTCCTATGCAATACAATCCAAGAACTTGATTTATCCGGATTCAAATTTCGCATGCGCCAACTGCAACATCGCCGCTTTTTCCAAAGTATCGGTACTGGACTGGAGAAATGATGATCCCTTAGATGAAGCCCGCTTGATGGCGTTGACGGAGTCCGGGGTACGAATCCAGCTTGGCCACCCCGCCGGATGGTAGGCATGCACTACATGCAGTGTACAGGAATCGTCTAGACAATCTCAATGCCTAGTTACCGAGGGAAATTCTACCTGGGCATAGATGCAAAGAGAGACATTAACGAGGAACTATGTTGAGGGCATTGAATTCTTGGGGCTGTTTATAAAAAATTAATATATTGCTCGCATTATTGATAATTGAAGCTCCCAGCGTTCATACTCACATAATGGCCATCACGCTACAAAACTAACTACGGTTTTAAAACTTGTCTCGAAAACGCAGCGGTGCTTTCTCATTCGCTTGGTGTACCTCAGGATTGAAAATTACAACGACCGGTTCCTGAATACAACCTGCACCCCAGCCGCCCTCAGAGCCATAAGGCGGGCCATGTCTATGTCGTCACTACGTGAGTGAACAGCAGAAACATCGGTAAGCACAGCAGCCGCCCGTGCTTCGAGCATGTCAAACAGGTCGCACGAATTCACCACGCCGAGCTTGAGGGCTACAAGACGTGGGGCAGCGCCGCCACAACTGAGTGTTCGGAGCATTTCCAGGTCAATGTCCCGGAGCTTGAGTGTCTCGAGGTTGGGCACGAGTGCGAGCACGCCAGGGAGATCCGTGGGGGTCCAGCGAGAAAGGTCGAGATGGCGTATTGTCTCAGATAGGAGCGTCCGGAATGCAGGCAGCAGAGCGCGAGGTAATGTCGATGATACAGGGTGGAGACTGCGGAGGCGCGGCAGGCAGAGCGCGCGGACGAAGTGGACACTGTGGCCTACTGGATCACGGAGACTGAGGTAGAGAGTGTGGAGGGACGGCAGCATGATTGGGTGGTGGGAGAGCGCTTGCACCTTTTCCAGGTCACGAAAATGGGCAGGGAGTGTAGGGATGTTGCATTCTTCGAGTGCAGTGCACTGCCGCAGGACATCGAAGCACTCATACTCATAGGACAGGCATGAGGGCATGTTCAGATGGGTCAGCTGGTGCCAGGGTAGATTGAAGTCTGTGGGATCCGTCTTGTGGGTTGTGAACGCGAATGTCACTTGGCGGAGATACGGGCACTGTTGAAATGCGGTGGCGCGCCGATCCACGGCAAGGATTGACGCGTCCGGGATGGGCATAGCTCCGATTGATATCTCCTGGAGAGCATGTAATGAACCAGGAGGGAGGGAGAGCAGTCGTGTGAGCGCCGGCTGGTTGATGTAGAGCTGCAGGGACGCGCAGCGCTGTATGATGGGAAATATAAGGTCAAGAATTGCAGTAGAGGACGTGCGATAGTTGGTTGGTCTGCAAATCCAAAACGACAATGTAGATTGGGCAGATCGAGATATCCACGTGCGGATGGGGTCGAGTATTGGGGTGGAATCGATAGAAATTCGGATGTTGGCCCAGATGCTGGGGATAGCGAGGGCAATTGCACGCCATTGGGAGCAGACCTGGGTTATCAGGAGCCTGGGCTCGTCCCTTCGAAGCGGGAATATGGTACTTGACGAACAGAACTCGAGGAATATTTTCTCGATGATTTCGGGAGGCAGATCCATCACAACGGCAACTAATTAGGAGAACATAAAAAGTGAGCACCGAACACAGGTTGTGACAGTTTAGAGACTCACGACACCAAAAGTGGCACACGATTCGGGTCAGATAAGATAATGCAGTATCGAGATGATTCGGAGGCTCGAGAGATAACCGTTTAAAATGAAGTAGATTCGAGAATGCTGTCGATACAGGCCATTCTACGCGGTATTTAAACTAGGTGAAGAATAGGAGATAGTTCTGAAACACATAATCAGTATCAGCATGTAATAAAACATTGAGATTTCAAGGAACGAGCGGATGTTTGGGATAAGTATTTCATCGAGTTTAAAATTATGCTTACGCTAGTTCAATGGCGACGTCTCGTGACGCGCAAGGTAAAGCCCTGCATGTGCACGCTGACGTTTTAAGTAGCGACCACGGCCCCGACCCGCGCCACCACACGAAATCTGAGTCCCCGTAACACATCCGTAATACATCATGCGGACCCCACACCCACACGCAATAACACGACGCATCATCCACCAGAGGAGAGAGGCTCAGAGAGCGAAGGCTGTGGGTTTCGGCGTGTGTCGAGAGTCTCGGTAGTCGAATATCCGGGCGGGTGTTAGTTACATGTTACATATGTCAGACAGGAGGTTCATGATGGCTCATGCTCGAGTGCGGAAGTTTCAAGGAAATTTTGCCAGGTGGAGTCATAGGAGCCGGTCATCGGCCACCCGAACTAGTGGCGTCGGTCCAAGACTCCAGCCCACACTGTAGCTATCCAAGCGACACTTTGGGTAGACCCTGCTGGATCCTGTCCGAGATGTCTTGGTTTCTGGGGGTGAAATTGTCTAACAATTTGCAATGTGAAGTAAAATAGGTGAACCTTAGATACTGGTTAAATAGTCCAGTTTAGTCTGGTTGGGGCTTTGCGGATTCATGTCTTCTACTCTCTTCGCACTCAGTGTCGCCATCGATGACACCATTGTCTCCCCATACGCTCCCGATGAGTACGAGAGAGCCGCATACTATAACGGAATCACGGGCTATGGGGACGGTGACCCGGAACTCGTTTACCGCTCAGATTTCCTGACCACGCCCTTCCCCAAGCCTGAGGGCAGATTCGGCTACATCCCTGTCAAGTCTGCTTATGGGGTCTTCGACACCCCGCTCAATAACGTCTGGGATGCTGTTGGTCCCCAGATCAAGGACCTGATCAAGTCTCGAGGGGTCAACTGGTCATCCATCGATCCTGCCCGCTTCTTCACCCACTCACCGGAGGAAGATCAGGGTACTACGAAGGATGGGACTCTCGGTCCCGTCGTCATCTGGGTCGGGGTCATCCCTGGCTCTACCTCTGCTGATACGGCCCACGAGGTCTCCCAGGAGATCCTTGCGCTTCTCCTGAAGAGTGGAGTCAGGGATGCTGTTCTGGAATGGCGTGAGGCTGTCCCAGCGAGGCTGGCAGGTCCGCCGCTTCTGCCCCATGTCGGCAACTACAATGCCACCCACCACGTCCGCCGATTCCTCACTCCTCTCCTCGGCATTCCCCTTGCTACCGAGGGGATGGAGGAGGAGGGTAATCTCACCCTCTGGTTTCATGAGAATCAAGACGAGGACGGCAACCCGAGCGACAAGGTGTACGGTGTGAGCAGTTGCCACGTCCTTCGGAGGGATACCACCGTCGAGTACGAGTGCAAGGGCGATGCACATGGGGACCATGTTCGGGTTTGTGGCGTGCGCCGATTCCGGCGGGGCCTCGACGAGATCAAGAAGGCTATCCGTGGCCGAGGCATTGATGCCGAAGTTTGCGCCGTGAGGATCGACAGATTGCGGGCGGAGGAGAGGCAGGACCAGAGAGCGATCTGTGCGGGTCAACGTGGCTTGGAAAAGGCGAACAGGTCTGTCGCTAGTCTCAAGGCCCTGTGCGAGGAAGTCACGAAATCCTGGTCCAACATTACAGACCGCAACATCGGTCACGTTGAATATGCCGCACCCATCACCGTCGACGTCGAAGGTGGAACATGGTACACCGCGGATTGGGCTGCGTTCTTGGCCACTGGGCCGAAGGTCAGGGGGGGATTCGAGGGCAATGTCATAGACCTCGGTGCGTTTGACCCACCTTCCTCATATTTATCTTGTCTAACGAAGACAACCTTATTCAGGATCCATTGAACGCTTCATTATAGAGTTTAGCCCGCTGTTCCGTTCTCTGGGTGACGATCGATCCACATGCAAGTTCCCGGTGGACGGAAAGCTCAGGATCGTGGGTTGCGTCACGGAAGAGGAGCTCGCCAACCCCGAGGAGTTTGACACTGAAGGCCGGCGCCGCTATATCGTCGGCAAAGACGGCAACACTACTGACCTCACTGTCGGGCGTTACGCTGGTCTAGTGTCGTTCGTTCGCAACAGAGTCGGCATCGAGTCTGTTGAACTCGGGATTTACAACTCGGGACTCAAGCGTGTCGAAGCCTTCAGCGCCAAGGGAGATTCGGGCTCCCTGGTCTGGCACTTGGAGAGGAATGAGAATGCTCGGATCGTTGGCCAACTCCACTCTGGGAGTAACAGAGGCGGCACGACCAGGAACCACATCTCTTACCTCACCCCTGGCTGGTATCTCCTGGACCAGATCAGGAAGAGGTTCAAGCATGCCGATTTCTACCGCACCGCCTGGTGAATGTGAGCATGGCACCGCCGGCGTTTTGTTCCCCATCACCACTTACTTGCTTCCCCACGTGTAAAATAATCTTTACATCAGCTCCATACTTGTTGCCGCGCTATGTGAATGGACATTATGCTGTTGCTGTTGAGTTAATTCATGTGTGATCGGTAGGCTGAAGTTCCAAGTTCTTCATTTGGTCATTCCAGATCCGGATGAGCCTACTGTTAACCGGTCCATTAGGCATTTGTCATGATGCCATCAATTTGTCCTATTGATCGATATCGCGAACTCACCTCGGAATCTTCATGAATGACCACTTGCTCACCGCGCACCTTTTATATTTCTCGCCCTTCAAGCTACTCCACCATTCTCCCCTCACTCAAAAAGAGGAGTGCATGGTGATTTAATCTATACCTCCGATGTATTTCTGGAAGAGTATGAGAAGGTCCAACGACATGGTGCTCTGTCTCCTGATGGCCCTGGTTGCAAACGAGAAAAGGTTGTCGCCGCGGATGAACCCACCCGCCCATTGGTGTGTTCCGAGTGCGCTCGTATCCTTGTGTACCAGCCAGCGCTAACGCTTGGCTTCTCCCAAACTTAGAGCTCCGTCGTCTGTCTTCAAGCGCACGTAGCCGTCGGAGATGAATCTACGACTCTCGCACAGGTATTGACAGAGTAGTAGGCATTAATTTACAATGTACCTGCGACTCGATTGTTCGGGCACTGATAGCACCCCAAGATACCTACCAAGCCAGCGGCACACTGTGGGAAATTGGTGAGAAGGTTTTTCGGAATATTCAATCCCACAGGCGCGTATCGCACCGTCTACCCGTTATTAAAATGCCTGGCCGTCAAGAGACGCTCACAAACCCTACCTTGATGGGAGAAATGTTCGAGCGTAGCGGGAGTCGGTAAGTCATCATCATCAGGGGTGGGTCAACGCCACGGACCCCCTGAATATGCATGTAATTGGGCTCGACAACATCACCAAGTACCCATCACAGGCCTCAATGTCAGCTACCTGGATATGGATACTATTCGAATAACATTGATGAGGGATTATGTCAAGAACATCGGATTCTCGGGACTAAGTATCCACAAGCAATCGTAATTGTTAGTAAAAGCTCTGAACACTCATATCTAGTCCGGACATCACGCGAGGAACCACATTCCATCTCAATCCTCAATGATACACCTAGGGGTTTACAACATGCCCCAGAAAGCGGGGCAACGCTTTCCCGTTCGTTCAATGTATCTCATGATGGAAATTGGCAAGCCTACACCCGGTTCCGGGGTACAACCCGCACCCCAAGGCGGGTCGTGTTACTCAGTGAGATAGCCTCCCTAGCCGTGGTTAACAAAAATACTTTCATCACTGTCGCGTAGTTCTCGCCACTGATATTCCAGTTGATATTGGCCCTAGAAACAGCGCCAATAATTGGAAATATGCAAACACTTACACCGTGAGGGAAACCCGGCGTGCGGCACAGAAGGTGACTTCTAACACAACACCGGAAGTTCTTCCACTGCCACCGCGGGGGGCGAAGAGGGGGTCCTGGCTCTGGCAAGTATTCACCGTCCGATGTTGTCCGTCGGGAGTCACAATCTTGTACTCAAGCTAAATATGATGTTACCGCGGCAGAACGTGGATGCGGCAGGAACACCTACCACTTGATCAACATCCATACCAAGCATCCCACTCAAGGGAGAGTGACTACCACCTAAGAATCAATTGTTAGGTATTACCAGCGCGGGCGGACGTTCTAGCGCACCTGGACCCAGCCTCCTGCTGCACCGACAGGCTCATCGGAGCCGCCCGCGGCCATCAACCCATTGTCATCAACAAGTTGATAAATCTCGCCCTACTGGCTATCGGCCTGGAAGGGACAGAAAGAAGATCAATCATCGGCAAGGGATTAAAAGATTCGTGGCCACGCACACCAAATATAATGGTATCGGGGGTGGCAGTGCTCGGGGCACACTTCTCCGCGACAAAGTTCACCTTCCGAATGTGGGTCAGATATCTGTAGGCCGCCCAATAGTGCATTCGCTACATACGGATTTCATGTTATGCATCTATTAACTCACCCCGTAAGTAACCATCGAAGCTCCAGCCACTGAGGATAGTGCATACCCAGAATGCAAATGAATTTGGAGCCGAGCTGCGCCCCGGGAGATCATGCTGGATCAAGATCAGATATCAGAAGTTGGGAAGCATAGGTCAATCCTACCCCTGTATTCTTGATGTCGAGGGGATATACCGTCTTCTTCGTGAACTTGAACGCGGGGACTGCATCGGATGGTCCCCGAACATCAATCTGAAAGTGATCTTAATCCACGTCCGGAGTGCGAATCTCTGGGAACTCACTTAGTAACTGGGAACGCTTCCCTGTTAACACGTCGCGGGTGGATTGAACGCCTCCGGGTTGGTGGGGATTCTGCCAACTCAATTCACATGAATCTCCAGTGGACATGCAGGTCTCCCATTGTGTCTGAAATCTAAACGTAAGCGCTTCGGCATAGATCATTTGGATGAACACACGAACCCCCATGTGTACGTCCCGAAGATCTGGGAGCAATTCACTATTCACATCGTCAGTGATACACAATCTCGTTCAAGAATGGGGTATCATACTGTGACTGTTCACCGCGTTCCGCCCAGCGAACGCACGTTGCGCCGAGTCAGCCTTGCTTGCCATGCTGCCGTATGGTGCCGTCTTGGGCCCCCGTCTAACGGTACGGACTTACCCGTACTTGTGAGGATTGGGCGGGTAGCCGCGGGTTGGTTCACATCGGCCGGGCACCATGAGTGTTACATTAGGAGCAGTTACAGGCCGACAACTAATTCAAGGCTTGTCCATTTTGAGTGGAAACATCGTTGTTGCGGACAATGTTGATAATCTCAGCGGGAGACTGCCGGGGAATTTACAGCGGTTTCAGAAAACCTTGAGACAAACAAGATTTTGAAAAAGTGTGCGCACACCGCGCAAAACCGCGCGAGGTCTACATAATGACGTCACACCTTTGGTTGGACATCTGGTAACCGCACGGGTGGAACCGGATGAACAAGGCGTAGCAGAATGCAGTTGGGCGATGACGTCACCGCCGAGTTTGCGCGGGGTGCGAGGACGCGCGTCTGATTTTTTAATTTTTGTTTGTCTCAAGGTTTTCTGAAACCGCTGTAAAGCAACTGGTGTGACGAAGAAACAAACGCTTCGGTCACGTCAGCCGCTGTGACACGCCCCCACTCTGCCTGCCTATACCACCACGCTCACCGCCGTGTACCCACTCGCTATCTCCATCAACATGTTGCACAACTGACCGCGGCCTACCATTACCCTTATACGAACATTTTTTCCTAACGCTCTTACGCAAACATTTTTGATTTGAGGTCGGGGGACAACAATGCTGGCCCCGTGGCGCAATTCTTACACAAACAAGATTGACCAGTGGCCACACAATTCCTTAGTCTCATAGCCAGCAACACCCTTGCGGACGAGCAATCCACCAAAGCTTGCATCTCCTTCCTGTGGAATGCACCCGCACGTTTCGCACCGTCTTACCTCTCTACCACTGATTTGCACACCCTCACATCCGCATATGATACCGAGGTCCGCAAAACTGTTCTCACCTCCTGTAATCACGCTCCCGCCGAACTTGACGGACAAGAAGTCGAAGATATTCCGACTGGCTCTGAGCCAGCGTTATTGTCGGCCGGCGGAGATGCCACTATCTTTGCTCTCTTTGGGGGGCAGGGGACAAATGAGGTTTATTTCGATGAGCTTCAACCCCTCTATGACATTTACAGGCCCTACGTTGCACCGCTCATCACCATTGTCACGCGTGATGCCCTCATCCCACTTGCATCAGAACGGACACGGCACCCTACCATAGCTTCAGTTTGGATGTTATTTCGTGGCTCTCTGGAGCGTCTCCCCGTCCGCCAACGACCTACCTGGCCTCTATCCCTATCTTATTCCCACCCATCGGATTAACCCAACTTGTGTGATATTTTGTGGTCTTCACTAGAAACGATCCCGAAGATCTTTGTGAACTGGTGGCGGGAGCTGCTGGTCACCCGGCGGGCCTTGTGTTTGCAGTTGCGATCGCGTCTTCCTCAGCATTCGAGGATTATGCGGAGAGTACCTTAGAGGCCCTCCGACGGCTTTTCTTCCCCGAACTGCGCAGCCAGCAGGTTTTGCCCGCCGTTATCCTTGAGCTAAACAACCGGCGCGTCAGCCACAATTCTCCCCTGGCATTCCCCATCCCTCCACCATTCCAGACTGCCCCTCGCCACTGCGCACATAACGCTCTAGATTTTGTAACTTGTTCTTCTGATTATAGATCTACATGGACATAATAACACGGATGGAATCTATATTAAATGTTGCTTCATTTCAATCAATCCAATCAGTCAGGATTCATTATCACATCTATTATATCCACCAGATATCAAAATATCATTTGCGCAATCCCGTGGCCTGTGGCTTGGAGCTCGCTATCCTTGCTAAGGATGACAGGTTGATAATTGGTCGGATTTCACGGCTGACCCCAAGCTGAGCCCGAAGTTGAGGCAGAGTTGAGACCCAACTTCGTCTCTAAGTACTGTGAAACCCCTATTGGCAGTGGAAGAAGCAGATGGGAGGATTAAATAGATATTATTAGATAGGTATAGAATCTGTTGTGTGTATTGTAAAACGAGAGACAATCTATGAATGTAAAAGACTGGACGTGCTTATGTAATCATAAAGCGGATATTACTTCAAGTCAAATACTCAGGTAGGTAAGCTTGTATCTCAACAACCCCCTAATACCTACGGCGCACAGGCTAAATGCGCAACGGACACCGTAAGTACCACCGGTTCCCGCTGCCCACTTATAGAGTCCCAGCCTGAGACCCAGCGCTCCCGCACACACGCAACATATAACTTACAGGACGCCCAGACCCGCTATGGCCCGGGATGACCAGTGGCCTGCAGACTGCGTACTACAACACCAGGGTAAGCCAAATTCCCATCCCGCATGCATTCCAACCCAATATTGAGCGTTCCTGCAAGCATCTTTGCGTGGTCGCCAGTGCCATGGCGCCGCATAGGGGACGTCATTTAGAATACATTGTACCAAGTTCCATCCTGCATGTGCATGCAGACGTTCCAACATTCCAATTAGTGACCACAGCCTCAGCCCACACGAAATGTAATGCGCCATGTGGACCCGCACCCGCGCACAACAACATGACGCATGATCATCGATCATCATCCACCAATCTAAACGAGAGGAGAAAGTGAAGGCTGTGGGTCTCAGCATGTGTCGGGAGTCTCAGTCGAATATCTGGGCGGGTGTTGAGTTACATATGTTACCTTGCTTGACAAGGTCTTTCACTGCTCACAATTCTTATCGTGCAACTTATTTATATTTGTATCTGCCAAACAATCGCACACCACCATTCCAAAAGCAGCCACAGCCAATGATTACGGTCGATGGTGGATAAGACGAACGCAACATTTTTTAAATCGAAATCTAACAGCACTTCCCCAAATAAAAAAGACATTGCATGCTGACGCTCCACCGCGCTCACGTTTCATTATTAAATCGAACTCTAATGGCGCTGAAAACTATTGACGGCGTGTTTGCACTCATCCACCGCCGCTCAGTCATCATTCTACAAAAGTCAAAATGGTTTGTGATGCCTTTGCACCACCCAGTGCATCCTCTATACTACCGACTCATTAAACTCCCGCAATAATCTGATAGTTTCTCTCCCCCTACCGGGACATGGCTTATGTTCGCCCGCCTCCTCGCCTGAGTTTCTGCTCCCCCTTTCTCGACCCAACTGTCGCCTGAGCCACCTGTGATAGGAATGCTCGCGAAGCTGTGCAAGGTCTGTCCTCCTATTATGCTCGCCGCAACGCCTGATGTTGCTGTCTTTGCCAGCTCATGGACCGCTCCATGTTTTCAGAACATCTCCGTTATTGCATTGATCAGCAGCGATTTCCCTGTCCCACCTTGGCCCATCACCAGCATCAGTAATTGCTCAGTATCTTCGCCCGACTTCTCTTTAACAAGCTGTTCCTCTATCATATCAAGTGCCCGTCGGTGGCGGGGTGGTATTCGTATCTCCGTATTCAGAAGTCTGGCATTATAGATGAAGGGCATGGCTCTGATTCTTATGTTAGATTCAGTTTCCAATGGCCGTCGGACTGATTTCGGTATCTCAGACTCAGATGTATCATACTCACAAAAGCATGAGTCAGCTAACGAGTGATGACCAACCAAGCAAGGTCTCTGGTGCCGAAGGCGACCTCTAGTCAGACAGGAGGTTCGTGATGGGTTATACTCGAGTGCGGAAGTTACCTACCCTGCCGCTTCAAGGAAATTTTGCCAGGGGGCTTTGGTGGAGTCTTAGGAGCTGGTCACAGTGGTGTAAATCCGAGACTCCAACCCGCTATCTAAGCGACACTTTGGGCGGACCCTGCTGTTCCGAGACTCTAAGTCTTGGCCGCTTGTGGTGGAATTTGAATTTGTCTAACAATTTGTAGTGTGCAATAAAATAGGCGAATCGTCTCAGATACTGGTTAAATATCCAGTTTAGTCTGGTTGGGTTTTGCGGATCATGTCTTCTCTCTTCGCACTCAGTGTCGCCATCGATGACACCATTGTCTCCCCATACGCTCCCGATGAGTACGAGAGAGCCGCATATTATAACGGAATCACGGGCTACGGGGGCAGTGACCCGGAACTCGTTTACCGCTCAGATTTCCTGACCACGCCCTTCCCCAAGCCTGAGGGCAGATTCGGCTACATCCCTGTCAAGTCTGCTTATGGGGTCTTCGACACCCCGCTCAATAACGTCTGGGATGCTGTTGGTCCCCAGATCAAGGACCTGATCAAGTCTCGAGGGGTCAACTGGTCATCCATCGATCCTGCCCGCTTCTTCACCCACTCACCGGAGGAAGATCAGGGTACTACGAAGGATGGGACTCTCGGTCCCGTCGTCATCTGGGTCGGGGTCATCCCTGGCTCTACCTCTGCTGATACGGCCCACGAGGTCTCCCAGGAGATCCTTGCGCTTCTCCTGAGAGTGGAGTCAGGGATGCTGTTCTGGAATGGCGTGAGGCTGTCCCAGCGAGGCTGGCAGGTCCGCCGCTTCTGCCCCATGTCGGCAACTACAATGCCACCCACCACGTCCGCCGATTCCTCACTCCTCTCCTCGGCATTCCCCTTGCTACCGAGGGGATGGAGGAGGAGGGTAATCTCACCCTCTGGTTTCATGAGAATCAAGACGAGGACGGCAACCCGAGCGACAAGGTGTACGGTGTGAGCAGTTGCCACGTCCTTCGGAGGGATACCACCGTCGAGTACGAGTGCAAGGACGGTGCACATGAGGACCATGTTCGGGTTTGTGGCGTGCGCCGATTCCAGCGGGGCCTCGACAAGATCAAGACGGCCATCCGTTGCCGAGCATTGATGCCGAAGTTTGCGCCCTGGATATTGATGAATTGCGGGCGGAGGAGAGGCAGGACCAGAGAGCAATCTGCGCGAGTCAACGCGGCTTGGACGAGGCGAACAGGGCTGTCGCTAGTCTCAAGGCCCTGTGCGAGGAAGTCACGAAATCCTGGTCCAACATTACAGACCGCAACATCGGTCACGTTGAATATGCCGCACCCATCACCGTCGACGTCGAAGGTGGAACATGGTACACCGCGGATTGGGCTGCGTTCTTGGCCACTGGGCCGAAGGTCAGGGGGGATTCGAGGGCAATGTCATAGATCTGGTGTGTTTGACCCACCTTCCTCATATTTATCTTGTCTAACGAAGACAACCTTATTCAGGATCCATTGAACGCTTCATTATAGAGTTTAGTGCGCTGTTCCGTTCTCTGGGTGACGATCGATCCACATGCAAGTTCCCGGTGCACGGAAAGCTCAGGATCGTGGGTTGCGTCACGGAAGAGGAGCTCGCCAACCCCGAGGAGTTTGACACTGAAGGCCGGCGCCGCTATGTCGTCGGCAAAGACGGCAACACTACTGACCTCACTGTCGGGCGTTACGCTGGTCTGGTGTCGTTCGTTCGCAACCGAGTCGGCATCGAGTCCGTCGAACTTGGTATCTACAACTCGGGGCTCAAGCGTGTCGAAGCCTTCAGCGCCAAGGGAGATTCGGGCTCCCTGGTCTGGCACTTGGAGAAGAATGGCAGTGCTCGGATCGTTGGCCAACTCCACTCTGGGAGTAACAGAGGCGGCACGACCAGGAACCACATCTCTTACCTCACCCCTGGCTGGTATCTCCTGGATCAGATCAGAAGAGGTTCAAGCATGCCGATTTCTACCGCTCCGCCTGGTAAATGTGAGCACAACACGCCAACGTTCTGTTCCCCATCACCACTTATTTCCCGTGTGTAAAATAATCTTAACATAAACTCCGTACTTGTTATGTACCATGCATTAATAATAATATTGTTGAGTCAACTCCGAGTCATGTGCGATCGGTAGGCTGAAGTTCCAAGTTCTTCATTTGGTCATTCCGGATCCGGATGAGCCTGCCGTTAACCGGTCCATCGGGTATTTGCCATGCCATCAATTTGTCCGGTCGAACGAGCATTTGAGCTTTCGACACCACAGCGCCTCTCCCCTTCTCGTTGAACTCTTTGAGTTTTCCATGAGTCTACCTCTTGACAACCCAGTCCTACGACTTATCCCTACGCTTTCCTCTTAGTAGGATTTTGCTCTTACGACTACATTCGACTTAGGGTGTTTGACTTGCACTCAAATGTATGTACCATCGTCTACCTATGTTCGATTGAGGTGTTGACACCATTCCTGTAGGACCAGTGATTTCGTCTTATACCACGATGCACACCATCCAGCGGTGCAGAGACGATGTTCGTATGAGAGAACACCCTGGATTACGATAGCATATTTGTCACTTTCTCCGCTGGATAGTGTCTTCCATGCTAATATTTCTTGTAGGACCTCGTCTGATGCGCAAAGTACTTCACTTACTGCTCTCAACCGACCGCGGAGGGAGGTGTCACCGTCTTCAGCGACCATACGAGTAGCTGGTATGCTCAATGATTCCATTGACGGATACCATGCTCCGTGTACATTTCGAGAGAACTGTCGCGTATACATTCATGTATTTTTTGTTTTATACGACCGTCAGGATGAACGAAGGTATTACGATGTAGAAAGAAAAAAAACGAAATGGCTGTCGATTCGCTCCGACGAACGTATGCATTACGTCGTTCTGTATCTCCTTTCGATGTGTTGTTGATATGCTTCCTTATGTTTTGGTAATATTGCTAGTAGGGATTAGTCGACACCTGAGAACCAGCACTCAGAAATAACCAAGTTCTCGCGCAGAGCTCGTTGGAGCACGAATGGTTGGAGCCCCAGGAGGAGAGATCCGTGTATTCCCTGTTGCATTTTGGTAAGTGCTATGATTATACGCTCACATTGGCTGCTCGAATGAATTCTGGTTCGATGCGTCAGTTCTACTATGGATTTCTTGAAGGATTCCCAACCAGAATTTTGGGGTCTCATGGGACACGTACCTGGGATTCTAAACCTAATTATACCAATTAATAAATCCACAGTGGACCGGATAGATAGCGGATAACAGGGCGATAGCGGTAACGTGTTATCGCACGGTGTGCCATGCTTTCCGTCAGGAACTACCCGAAGCTCAATTGTGAAGGAAGTGCACTGTGGGGGACTTACTTGTAAGAGCGTGAGACATGAATATCCGATACGAGTCTGAGCTGGCAAACCAGAGTGCGCGTGTAAAATAGCATGACGCAAGATATATTTATTTCTGCTGAGAATACATAGCTGACCGCCAATAGCTCATCTGGGTCTCCGGTGCATAAGGAAGGGTTCGCAGTGCCGCAAGAGGAGATTTGAGAAGGGACCATGATGAGGCGCGGAAATCGTTCGAGTCCACTGGTGCCTTCCGGCGTCGTCGGGAGATGAGGTGGCCCTCCATGGGCTCAGCGACGAAGCCATCAGATCCTTCAGTCAAATGTCGCACGGGCTCCAGGATTCTCAAGATGCGCACGACAACCTTCTGCTTCCCCTTGTCTTCCGGGAAGGCGATGGCTCGAAACGTGCCATGGCGGAACCTAGCGAGGTGTTGTTTCAGGAGAAATGGAGAAGCCACCATCTGACACACTTCGGTCTGTGTAGCCAGCCGAAGCCGCTGGCACCGGGATTCCCTGGCCGCCCAAAGCAACTGGGCCTGTGCAATGTGCATTGAATCGTAGGTAAAACGGGAAATCAAGGGTGTTTTTTAACCATGGTCTCATAATGCACGATACAGTACGATTCACTCGAGCTCGCTTGTTTTGATGTGCTGTGCCATAGCCGTATGACTTGAGTCACACACGAACTCAACGGTTTCCATTGTTTTCACGCTCACCGTATATCCGTCAGATCCGCTCGTCTTCAATCCCGCCCCACATCTTTCTCGTCTAAATGACATATCGCGATAGATGCTATTTTTGGACTTGAACTCTCAATGACATTAGTAGAATTCAAAGTTTGTAATTCCTTGCAATTTTGGATAGTTGTATATTTTTTTACATAGAACCGTCGATCTGCGCGACGGTAGGGTCGATCCGGGTACTCCATGGCCAAAGGGAGCGATCATCGTATGTCAATAGAGGGCCTGGACGCGTTCGCAATCCCCGAGTCATCCTCAGTATGACGGACTCACGCGATTCGAGGATCGTCGGTCGTTCTTCCCCATCCCCAATCTTTCCTTTATCGGACACTCTCAGCCTCGGACCCCAACGTATTCCAAAATCACATGTCTTTGTTTCATTTCTCTTGTCAATCTGGGACCTGTCGGCGTAGAAGTACGCCCGCGACACGGGACTGTTTGTATTGTATAAAAAGGCGGTTTGCGCGTCTTTTCGTTTTTATCGAATTTTGATCACTCTTTTCCTCTTGCGGTGCTTGGTAGGCATCGCAACATCGGTTATGTTGGATACGCCGCACCCATCACCGTCGACGTCGAAGGCGGAATACTGTATATACGGCCAAGAAGACACCCCAATCTGAGGTATCTCAGATTGGGCTGTGTTCTTGGCCGCTGAGCCGAAGGTCAAGGAGGAGTTCGAGGGCAATGTCGTTGATCTCGGTGCGTTTTGACTCATCCTTCTCATATTTACCTTGTCTAACGGGAGCAACCTTATTCAGGATCCAAATACTCTCCCCCACTCACTGCACTGTTCTCTGGGTGATGGTCCAGCCACGTGCAAGTTCCCGGTGGAGAGAAAGCTCGGCATTGAGGGTTGCGCCACGAACGGGGAGCTCGCCAACCCTGAAGAGTTTGATGCCAAAGGCCGGCGCTGCTATATTGTCGGTAAAGACGGTACGCGACCAACCTTGCTATTGGTGTTACGCTGACCTCATGCTGTTCGTTCGCAACGAAGTCGGCATCGAGGCCGTCGAACTCGGGTCTACAACTGGGGCTCAAGAATGCCGAAGCCTTCAGCGCCAAGGGAGATTCGGGCTCCCCAGTCTGGCACTTGGAGAAGAATGGCAAAGCTCGCATCATTAGGGTCGCGCCGCCTTTATTGCTACCGGAGTGAACTTTGGAGTCCACTCTGGCAGTAACAAAGGTGGCGCGACCAGTAAACATGTCACTCATTTCACCCCTGGCTAGTATCTCCTAGACCAGGTCAGAAAGAAGTTCAAGCACGCCGACTTCTACTGCCTCGCCTGGTAAATGTGAGCACAACACCGTCTCGGGCGTTCTGTTCTTTTTTAAAAAAATTCAATTTTAAAATTTTAAATCATCGCTTATACTCCATCGGGGCAAAGCCCTATGTTAGAGTTGTTAGTGCAAATTGTCAGATAGCTAAGAAATCAATTTTATTCACGAGAGTCGCGAATAAAATTGATTTCTCTTAGGACTTTGCTTTTTGATTGACGTTCAACTGGGAGTTGGAACCTAGCTTGCACTCAAATGCACCATTGTCTACCTATGTTCGATTGACCGTGACGGTGTTGACACCATTCCCTGTAGGACCCTGTGATTTCGTCTTGTGCCACAATACACACCGTCCATCATGCATCATTGCGGAGACGAGGTTCATACGAGAACACACTTCCTGGACTATGATAGCGTACTCGTCACTTTCTCCGCTGAATACAACGCTCTCACTATAACCATGAGCGACCTGGTAATATGTCGACGTTGCAAGTCGACCAAGGCGAGTTTGGTGCGAGTTGGTTTGAACGATAACATCCGAGTCCTCCGTTCTCGGAGGCAGAGACACTAAGACTACCTGAAGCAGGGGGGGTATGCAACCTACGACGATGTTCTGCGGGATGGGCAGTCTGACGAAACATTCTTATACGTTGTCGTTGTCGAGACCCACAATGCCCTCCTGCTTCTTGTCGAACAACGTCTGGCCTCAATAGTGTCTTCCCTTTCAATGTTTCTTGTAAGACTTCGTTTGATGCACGAGGACCTACTATGAATATCTCGAAGGATTTTCAAGTCCCAACCAGAATCCTACCAGTACCTCATGGAATATGTACCCAACATTTCAAACCCATTTATACTAATTGATAAATCCATGGTGGGATAGATAGCGGATAAAAGGGCGATAGTGGTAACGTGTTATCACACGATGTCTTGATATCAGCCATGCTTTCTGTTAGGAACGGATCAATACCCGAAGCTTAATTGTGAAGGAAGTGCACTGTGGGGGACTTACTTGTCAAGAGCGTGAGACATGAATACCCGACACGAGTCTGAGCTAGCAAACCAGAGGGTACGTGTAAAAATAGTATGATGCAAGATATATTTATGTCTATGAGGATACATAGCTGACCGTCAATAGCCTATCTGGGTTTCCGGCGTATAAGGAAGGGTTCGGAGTCCTGCGAGAGGAGGTTTGAGAAGGGACCATGATGAGGCGCGGAAATCATTCGAGTCCACTGGTGTCTTTCGGCGTCGTCGGGAGATGAGGTGACCCTCCATGGGCTCAGCGACGAAGCCATCGTATCCTTCAGTCAAATGTCGCACGGGCTCCAGGATTCTCAAGATGCGTATGACGACTTTCTGCTTCCCCTTGTCTTCCGGGAAGGGAGATGGCTCGAAACGCGCCATGGCGGAACCTAGCAAGATGTTATTTCAGGAGAAATAGAGAAGCCACCATCTGACGCACCGGAATATGGAAGGAGTAATTTACGACATCTCCGGTCTGTGAACACGCTAGCCAGACGAAGCCGCTGGCACTGGGATTCCCCGGCTGCCCAGAACAATTGGGCCTGCGTGTTGAATCGTAGGTAGAACGGAAAATCGAGGGTGTAAAGGACATTCTGGAGGTGCTTTTTGACCAGCTTCCTGGCCATGGTCTCACAATGCTGTAGCATGGCCGGCGTCACAAGGCCAGAGTCCTGCAGAAACCGACGCACGGGTAAAAGATCAGAGGATGAGCATAGCCGCCACAGTGGCACCCGCCATGGTAAACGGTGGGGGTGGATAGATCAACGCCTGTCGCGAAAGATGCGGGATCTGTCGATGGTGTTATCCGAAACCGGACCTCCCCAGCAAAGTATGGCAATCCTGGTGGAGAATAGTAGTAGAAAAAGCCGTGGGTGCCAACGGGGAAAGTGAGGTCCCTGAACTTCTCTCCCCGTTTCCTACTTGCGCAGTACTTCAATCTGGCACATCCAAGCGTCGATGAACGTATGGTTACAACCGAAGTCGTGAGGTTGGATATATCGCAAAAGTCGGAATGCCGGAGCATACGTTGGTCCAGAGTGGATATGACTCGCTTTGTCCTGCGGTGGCGGGTCAAGGGGGGAGACTGGTATCACTAAGTTTAAATCATAGTGAATCTATCATACCACCTACATACCTGAAGATATGGAGGGTTTGGTTTGGAATCTACGTCTGGTGAGGTGTGATAGGGCCTTATCACCCTCTTAGGAGGCGATTTGTATACACGAAGTAAAGCAAGGAGGCATTGTCGACTAGAATAGATCATCTCAGAACCCCTTGACCTCGAATTTTTGTTTTTTTGACTCGCATTCACCAAAACCGAGCATGAGAATGAGATGACGATTATATGGTTCTGTTTGCCATCTTGGGGGCAGAACAAACTTTGTACCTTGTTTTTGGGTGCGTAGCCACAGGCTCTGACAGGGCGGGCGCTCCGGAAGCATGAATGGTTAATTCGACAATTACGACCATCATGATTCTACATGCACAGACAATGACATAGGCCCTCAACTGTCAATGTATTTTCGATCCACCACAATATCCTCTGTGGTATCCCATAATTCCTTTGCGAGATGACGATCGTTTGCGGTTTCCGATGCTTCTCCGAGACGAGCAACGGGTTGGAGATATGCGCCCTTGTACTGAGAAGAGCCAGCTATAAGTGGAGACGCAGCGGCGAAGACTGTAGTGTAAGCGCCGACATCTGGGGGCATGAATATAAGCTTCATCACGACACTAGCTAGGCGCGGATATTGGGTGCGCTGGGCAAATGTGTTGACATTTCCAGGATGGAGCGACATGACTGTAATTGGTGATCTATCCGAATCGAGACGGCGTTGCAGTTCTTTAGTCCAAAGCACGTTAGCTAATTTTGTGGCAGCTATGAGTTCATCAGCATACTGTGAACAACGCAATGTTTACGACAAACCATATTTTGAATACCAAGGGGATTCATTGTTGATATATTCGGTATTGATGTCATCGAGGTTGCGGAATCTTATCTGAGGTGGTGCTTCAAAGTGACCATCAGATGACACCTGAGGGAATTTAGAGGTAATAAGCTAGGATGATTGTATGATCGCACATTGACGATTCTAACATCGCTGCCAGTCTGTGCAGCTGTCTTTTTCATCAAAGGTAGGAGGTTTTGAGTGAAAACGAAAGGGCTAAAGTGGCTGCTCCACGTAAAAAACCACGAATGAAATGATAGACAATACACCTACTTCACAGCCATATAGTCGAGTATTCCTGTGAAGAAAATGATAAGGCGTACTAAGTGATCACAAGGTGTCGCCACATACCGTCGCAGTAGATCGGATCATGCTGAATCAGACTAACAGATAAGTTCCAACATCAAGTCGAATCATTACTTCTACCGCTGCTCACATTGCGGCGTTATTAACTAGATGTGCTGTGAACATTAGCCAATTCATATGTTCGTGTGTGACACACTGAGGATGTCCAATCGCTCTTCCCGCCGCAAAAACTCCTGGGCAGCTTTTACCGCGTTTCGGGGGTCGCATAGATCTAATTCCAAAAATTCAACCCGACCATGAACAGGTGCAAGATTCGCCGAGTTTAGCTGGGCTGTCGCTTGGGTGCCTTTGGACTCGTTCCGGGTGGTAATGTATACCTTAGCCCCCTGACGGGCCTAATATGTCGTAGTACGTGTCAACATTGGGCCGAGACTTGAAGTTGAATTCAAACCAACCAAATGCTTCGCCGTACTGTAGCCGATCCCTGTACTAGATGGGGATGTATTAGATGATTGAACGGCCTATTCTTCTCCGCACCGCTTACTTTCCACCAGTAACAATCACAACTTTTCCAGTCAAATCTAGCAGATCCGTTCGCGGGTTGAACGTTCGAGGCCTGAATCGGTCGAAACGGAATGTGCTCAAGATAAACCACAGAAATGAAAGCGGGGATCTGTTTGTTGTAGGCATCTTCTTCCTGGTTATGTGGCGGAGATTTCTGGGGTTGGGGGAGCGGATTGTCGGAGGCCCAAATAAGTAGTGCTTGCCCACATTCGCATATGGGCGGGAGCCACTAAAGTATCCGCCGCCCGATTTTTCAATATAGTGTTAAGTTGCGGTAAGGACGGCCTCGTGGATGATTTTCCGAAGCATCCTATTGCTTTGAGGCCTGCCTCCTGTTGGGAACCCTGGCCCTTGGGAGTTCGGGCCGGTGGGGGCCAAAGTGCTTTGATCCCAATCCGGGCGGACGTTTCCACGGTGAGGCCGAAGCATCCGAGACTGTATCCATCATTTGCGGCCTGGAAGCTGGAGGAATTCCGCTCCCATGGGAAACCCACAGAAGCTCGCACAGTTATGGGTTGGCTATGTCACCCAAAACGGCAGGCGTTATCCACGACCGCCAGGCCATTATTCAATCTACATCCTAGAGGTGCGGCTATAATCAAAATCAAACCAGTCGTGGTTCGTATAAATAGCACCAATATCTATACTTACAGAGATATCTTATCATAAGATCAAGGGCGTGTCACCTGGGGAAGGCTTCTTAAACTGGATCCGGTGACTCTGGGAGCTATTATACGTTTTATAAAGGAGCGGATGGCATCGCATCGCACTTGTGTCGACTATCATGACTTCCTGTGCCCCTCTAGGTGTTGACCTAGGTCCCTATGCGGGTGTCGAGCTCCTTTGCACATTTTTCACGATGGCATTATGGGGTGAGGGTACTTAGCTATTTGCCTTCTGCTTCTCACGAACAATCTCCAAGGGGTTACCTGCATGCAATCGTAAGTACTACCAGCTCGGTTTCAAAGTTTACTAAAACCTTCAGGTTTCTCTATTTTTTCAAGTAAATATGGTCCCGCTTATCGTTGCCACCTGTGCTTACAAGTTACATATTTGAAGCAATCCTACCGACTCGAAATACATTAAATTTTTGGCAAGAGATTTCATGGTAATGGAATATTCTCTCATACTGATTGCGAACATTAGGTCGTCTGGCTATGGTACTAATTACGCTGCTCCATAATTCGTTCCACATCTCAGGTTTGGTCAGGATCATGGACACCGTTCATCAATGCCTACTTATATCCGGCAGTATGTTACCATGACATGCTCGTGCTTCAAGTCAAATTCTTATGCTCGATAGGCTACAAAGCAAATGTCAGTGGTCAGATATATTTGATCGACAACGTCAGAGCGTAAGTTACGCTCATCTGCTACGATTCATTCACCTCATCGAATATCAGCGAATACGTGGTATGCATTTCCCGTTACGGCAGTTCTGGAGCTGATCCCCTTGGAGATTGTGTTGTTGTTCACAGTACGTCTCGAACACTCTCCATAACGTGTTGACACAAATCAATTCGTAGTCCTTGGTCTCAGTTCCTACCCAGACGTTCTTTGGGTACAGAATATGGAGATGTGGGATTCCCATTTTTTAGATTGCGCCGATCTCACCCTTATTAGTCGCCGATAAAAATTGGATTATACCCGTCTTATTGGTATGTCCCGCGTGAGTGTTTGACGCCACTAAACCACGGTTCCCAGGCACCTGCGATTTTGTTTCAACTGGGTAAGTTGGATCAGTATTTTGCGGGCGATGGGTGCTCACAAAACCCATAGCGGAAGGCATAAGTACGGTTATTTATCTTGTTACAGTTCCAGACGGCTGATCCCTAGTGTCCAACAGTTCTCATCGATTTAAAGTTCGCTATTCCGTTCATATATATTTCAAAGACTGACCAGACGCAATTAGTCTCAGTGCAACGGTCGGGACGGAAATGACAGCTTCTACACGACAGGTATAACAAGTCCTTTTTTTTGCCATGAATCATTTGTGTAACTCACTAAAGGCAATTCTTATTTCCAACTTTGCCGTCGGGGCCGCCGTTGATATACTGCTGTCCGCCGGGCTTTGCTTCCTTCTCTGGAGAAGTTACATGATTGATGGATCTTCAATCACCCAGTACGTTTCCCAGATTGTTGCTATAAGTGAATATTAATGGGCATTCAAGGACCAACTCCATGCTGCATCGACTCATCTTGTTCTCCATTAATACCGGAAGTTGGACCGCTCTCGTAGCGATTGCGACTATAACGATGGTGAGCTAGGGCGGTGGTTCACTATTTAAGCTAATTTTCTATCTCAGGTTGTTGTTTTCCCGGGCAATTTCATCTATGTCGGGTTTTACTTTGTGCTCTCCCCGATATATTGCAACAGCCTTCTTGCCAATCTCAATGCTCGCTCGTATCTGCGGGGGGCCGAGAAGACTCGAGCGATCCAATTATCTGGCCTCTCAGCCGCACCTCATGTACGTTCGTACATCCTACACCCGCCCAAGCTAACTTGAATCTTGGTCATTTAGAGCCCTCGCCCAGTTAGCTCCACCATGAGCAGTGATGCGACGTCGACTTTCCCAAAATCTATCGGGAGTCATGCATTGCGCCGGTCTCGTTCCAAGAGTCTTGGAGGGGAACTTGAGAGCCCTGTTTGACATTTTGGGACAGTGTTTTGATTCATAATTGGGTTTATTAGGCTTTACAGATTGTGTTGTAAACAGCATTCTCCGCCACTTCACCCGTAGAAGGTTGCATCACAACGTCGTTGCTTCGCCGTGTAGAGTACACTATTTCGAATAAGCTTATGCAATTCAACTAATGAAAATGCATACACGATCACGTGATTATCAATATCACTCTACTGATACTAAGGCCCCGTTCGGTTCCCGGTTAGTGTAGGTTAGGCCAGAGTTAGTCAGGTTAAGACCCTGTCACTAACCGTAGTGACCAAGTTAGTCACAATGGATAACAGACCGTAACACCCCATGGATCGTTGATTAGTCTTGGATGGATCTTGATAAGATATAGATGTAGTGAGGCTGGGCAATCCCGGCCAAATTATCGGCCAAACCCTAAACCTAATGAAATCTAATAAGTCTAATTAAATTGCTCACTTGGGGTTCGCCTAGGTGGAGAGTTGCCCCGTTTGTGGCTTCCACAAACACATCCAGGCTTAGTGTTGAATACAAGGCTTGTAGATACAGTATAAGCAAAGAGTTTCTTCGAATTAGGTTTTTTTCAAAGTTCCAAATCGTGATTATAATGTCTATATAGGGTGCTCCAACTGGGTAACAGGAATGTTTCTCCAAATGGGACCGTGGTTTCAAAATTAGAAAAAATCCAATTCGGAGGATCGATTCTCTTGTACCATAACCACAATTTTTACGCTCAAAGTTAAGCCTCAATGTATTTGTGAAAAGCAGAAATGGGCAGCTTTCCCGCTGTGTCACTTTTCAAAATTGCTTGATTAGGTTTATTTCAATTTGGTTTTATTAGGTTTAAATCTGGCGGCTGGTTTGGCCGGGATTGCCCAGCCCCAGACCTGATCTGATCAGGGCGTTACATCTGGTGTGACTTTGATCTTAACCTAACTAGCTCTCGCTGGACACGCCCCTTGGCTAGGTTTCAGTCTCCCACGAAGCTACATACAAAAAAGGAAATCTAACTCTGGCCTAACCTACACTAACCGGGAACCGAACGGGGCCTAATAGTTTAGGGTTACCTTCACGACTTCAGTGACTCGAGCATTTACGCCACTAACTGCCTTGAACTTCGGCGCTTGGAACCTGGAGACTGGAGACTCCATCGCATCTATAAATTCTAAAGGTCCTCAGGAATGTCTGTCGAGAGTGTAATCAAGCCAATTGATACCGCGTCAATTCATAAAATCACTTCTGGCCAAGTTGTTATTGACCTTCAGACGGCGGTCAAGGAACTCGTGGAGAACAGCATTGATGCAGGGGCGACAAATATCGGTAAGCCATCTTGATGTATTAGCTGGATTCAATCGAAACAGTTTGGCAGAGGTTCGATTCAAGCATCATGGGGTTAAAGGTGTCGAGGTCATCGACAATGGTTGTGGAATTGCGGAGAAGGACCACGATAGCATTGGTACGCGTTCAAAGAAGTTCTGTTCCTGTAGTCGTTGCTCAATTCTATCGCCAGCTCTCAAACACCACACTTCGAAACTCGCGTCATTTTCTGACCTTACAGTTGTACGTACCTTTGGATTTAGGGGTGAAGCTCTATCTTCTTTATGCAACCTATGTGATTCGGTAGTCGTCACAACGTCAACTTCCCCTCCACTTGGCGTGTCCCTTGAGTTTGACCGCCACGGACGCGTCCAAAAACGTAGCAAGATAGCAAGACAGGTAGGCTTATAATGACTATCGTGTAACCAAGCTTATTGAGCATATAGCGCGGGACGACGGTGTCGCTGACTGATATCTTCTCATCCCTTCCTGTTCGCCGCAAAGAGTTGGAGCGCAACGCAAAGCGGGAATTCGGCAAAGCGTTGGCTTTGCTAAATGCCTATGCCTTGGGTCCCTGCTGTTCGAATAAGGGCGTAAGGCTGACCGTCAGCAATCAGATGGAGAAGGGGTATGAACTGTCAGCCCGCTGTATTCCAACCATCATTCATATCACTGCGTAGGCCCAAGACAATACAATTACGTACACCCGGCTCGGACTCCAATCGTGCATCAGTTACCGCACTATGGGGACCCAAGGCCATTGAACATATCGTGGATCTCGATTTGAAATTCAACGTGGAAAGGGACAAGCTGGTATTGAAGCGGTTGAACCAGTAGGTTCCCTTACATTCCCAAGGTCCAACTAACCCGCTATGCAGGTCAGGAGAGGGTGAAACTCACGCAGTCCCTGTCATGTCAAAGGCCTTGTGTCCAAATTTTCACTGGGTTGCGGAAGAACCGGCACGGATAGACAGTTTTTTTATGTTAACGGACGGCCGTGCAATCTGAGCAAGGTTCCGTACACACCTATAACTGTTGTCATCGCCAACCAATCTTGCGTCTAGGTCCAGAAGGCCTTCAATGAAGTCTATCGTACTTTCAATGCTACACAAGCACCATTTATCCTTGCGGATTTTATTATCCCGACCGGTTTGAGGCTCCATTTCCTATAAAATCCATACCAACGTCGCCTTCTCAGACTCGTGTGATATAAACATCAGCCCCGATAAACGGACTATCTTTATACACAGTGAGGGAAACCTCATCTCTGCGCTCAAGGTGGGTGAATGTCTGGATACCATACTTAGGCTAACTCTGATATCCCGAAGGCGTCCCTTGAAGCGACATTTGAGTCGCTGCGGTCGACATATGCTGTTGGTGGGAATTCGTCGCAAGCTCCAAAGGCCTCAGGGACACAGAGTTTGCTTCCAGGAGCGTCTACACCAGCCTCCACAGCTTCCTCAAAAAATACCCCAACGTCACAGAAGTCCCGGGATACAAATGGCGGTACTGAGACAAGTTCTGGAACTCCAACCAGCTCGATATCGAATAATATTTTAAAAATCAGCCGTATCCAATCTACAAGTGCGTTTCTCTTGGCCCTGTTGTGACCAGTATTGATAAACCAGCGTAATCAGGTAACGACTCAAGAAATAGCGAATCGGACAGGGCAAGCCCCCCGATACCAGCGGAACGGGGACCTTCAGAAGGGAATCGCGAATCAGGGAGTGCGGCAATGGATGTTGACGAAGAGGACGAAAACCCCCGCCCCAGCTCTTCTGCTAGCCCGGACCCCAAGACTGGAGTAGGAGTGCAGCCAAACGCTAAAGAAGTGGTGATAACTACCTCGGCGGCAAGCTGGAACCAACCCCCACCCAATGTGTCAGATGAAAGTGAAAGCAGTGATGGCCCGAGCCGCAAGAGGAGAAAATCAGGGATCGACGGTGCCGCATCGACGGAGGGAACTGCGTCCAAGGCTAAACGTCCTGATATGCGGGGGGTTCTTCGGAACAAGATTGCCAGTTTTGCCAGGACCGGGAGCCACCCACAGGCACGAGGGCAGGAAATTTCTGATACTGAATCAGAAGATGAAACGCCCGTATCGAAAACGGCCCGATCCGATAGTATAATTAATTATTTCTCCCGCAGGAATGCGGAGGCGAGTCGAAGCAGAGCAATTGAAGCCACTAATCACGACAATGACGCTGATGAAGAACCGGATATCCCGGGCACTTCGGGGTCCGGACCTGCCCAAGGTGATGCGTCAAGATCTAACGACCAGGATAGTCTCGTCACTCGCCCCAACGAGATTATCTCGCGACCTGAAGTCATTCGAGCTTCGGGTGATGGGGATGGAGATGTATCCTTGCGCTTTGACTTATCCGCAATCACAGAGAAATGTCTTGTCAAATCTAGTCGCGCTCCTCATGCACCAACAGCAACCGATGGTCCAACAGCATCAGTTCCAAAAGTCCCACTGGAAGCGGGGGTATCCAATACCGAGAATGACACATGGGCGGCCGATGCGCTCGCCCGAGTCATCGATAAGGAGGACTTTGCCGGCATGGACGTTGTTGGGCAGTTCAACCTCGGTTTTATTGTCGCACGGAGGCGAAAATCGGGGGCGCTATCGCCGTCCCAGGTGGCGGGAGAAATGGATGATCTTTTCATCGTCGATCAGCATGCTGCAGATGAAAAGTATAATTTCGAAACTCTCCAACAAACTACCAAATTAGAATCGCAGAAACTCTTTAGGTGAGTCGTTATTAGGCGCTTGTGGCATCTTTGTATATAAACAAAACAATCAAGACCTCAACCGCTGGAATTGACGGCCGCTGACGAGCTCCTCGCAATCGAAAACATCGACGTTTTGCGCCAAAATGGATTCGAAATCGAAACAAGTGAAACGAATGGCGATGAAAACAATGAATTCGACGCACGGGCGGTCTCAAATTGATAGCTCAACCTGTCAGCAAAACTACTTCCTTTGACATGAAAGGTTAGGGCATCCCACCACCTTGCGCATATTAAACAAACTTCTGAATAGACTTGGAGGAGATCATTCATCTGATGCGGGACCGACCGACAGGCCAGATGGTCAGGTGCTCAAAAGCAAGAGCTATGTTTGCTATGCGGGCCTGCAGAAAAAGCTTCATGGTCGGAATGCCATTGAATACCAACAAATGTCCTCAGTAGGACTCTCACCACTCTATCTCGCTTGTCTATTAATGTCTCTCACAGATAGTGCAGCACATGGGGACGATGGACCAGCCATGGAATTGCCCCCATGGCAGGCCAACGATGCGGCACCTACTCGATTTGTCAGATGGACATCTTGAGCGTCCGCATCGGGAGGTTAATTGGGCAGGTTTTCGGTGATACTCATTTACTATTGCTATAATGTATTAACAAATATATATAACACACTATTAACGTTCCTGCTGTGAAATCCAGTCCTTCCATGCATCCCGCCAGCTAGACATATTAAACAAACAAGGCTAGCCACTTCTCGCTCCTCATTTGTCTGGGTCAACATTCCTCCTGTGATGATTGTTCAGCCCTTGATTCTTCTATGCCATCGGCGCTATACCGGAAGTAGACCCCGTCACCCCAGCCCTTCGGTGGATGTTGCTTAGCTCGGACGCCGTCTTCCGCAACGAACTTTCGATCCTTCGCGGAATTGAAGTACACTCTTTCGAATTCCAAGGGGGGTAAATCTTGGCAAGAGATTGGTGGGAACATCGATATGCGATATGACTGTGGTTGCGGCCCTATTCTAATACTCATTATGTGCGTCAAGAATCGACGAATATCCACATTCTCGACCCAAATTCAAACTAGCTTGCAGGATGGGCTGGATGGCAGCCTTTTTAGGCATATGATGATGTGCCAAGCATCGCACTTACAGACGCGGGGACGCCGTGGCGCACGCACATGTATGTCATCAATATTTCAAATTGCTGCCGCATCGCAGTGGGGCTGTAGATGGGCTGGCCTGAGACCTCCAGCTGCCCAGCTCCTAGCGCAATCAAGACATTGAAGATCATTCATACACCGGGTGTTCGTTCAACCGTGACCATGAGCTGGGTGAGTTTGGCAAGATCAATTGATTCACGCATGATGATCGGGATACTATCAATGGCGGACTGTAAGAAAAGCTTGTTCGAGTCATTTATCTTGAGTTTCCAACGGCGGGCTAAGGGCTAGCTAGATTTGATGATAAACAGTGAATGCGGCAACAACCGCTCCGATGATAATTGATATAATCATTGTAACCCGGAATTTGCACCTGTAGGTCCAAGATGTAGTATGTACCTTAACGAATCCACAATCTATATTTGCAACCGCAATTAATTAGAAATGCCTGAACCTGCCTCCGCTGCTTGATGAAATTGCGGCTCGGAAGTCACCATGTAGCCGACCCTGTCAATGGTCGCGACACCCTGCGTTAGCAGGCCGGCACATGCCGCAATCTGTCCAATATAACTGCAGCGCCACCGATTCGACAAGACGCCGGTTTGGCTGGAAGCTTGTTACAGCTTATAACCCCAATCAGCCAACGTCGACCATCAACCACCCCAGCATCACCATTTTCGAGGTCTGGAAGCCCCCACATCGATAGGATTCCTTGCGCTACCGCTACCACTCATACACTCGCCCCTGCATATCTATGAAAGCAAGCGCCACTCTGGCACTCAGTTCCCACCACCCGACTACGTTCAACCCCGAGAGCATAGCACTGGAAACCTCAACAACACCCGAAGAGGCGGAGAGGATCTCGAAAGAGATTGATGAGGAGATTCAAGAAGCAAAGAAGGTGCTCGAGAGGAAGAGGAAGGCAATCCAGATACTTCTGTTGGGTGCGTCACGCCATGATGGGAGGCTTTCATTATACCCAATTCTAAATGAAATTTCATTAGGACAATCTGAATCGGGCAAGGTTTGTTGACTCTTTGATGAATCCTCTCCGTCTTTCGCCCTAACCCTCCATTGTCCTGATTCAGAGCTCTGTCTTGAAGAGTATGTCTCCGCCTTTCCAGTCTCCATGACTACAGTTTTATTTTCAGATTTTCAACTCGTATTTTCACCACGGAATTTTCAGAATGAGCGAGCGGCTTGGAAGACTATTATACATCTGAATCTGATTGCGTTCGCCTACTCCTACTGTTCGAAGGAACCCTTGCTAACGCTACCTCCACAGTTCTATCAAAAAGATTCTTAGTGTGCTTGAGGAAGAGTGGGCACCCTCTGGGGAGCATTCCACAAAGCCTCAAAACCTGCCTCCTCTCGCCCGCGAGCTCAAACTGATCAAACTAGGCTTATCCCCTCTTCTATCATTCGAGTCAAGTTTAATGAAAATGATATCCCCTGATACTCGGAATGCACAGTGTATCTGCGTCCGCGCGGGGGTAGCTGGAAGTCCGTTCTAAACTGGAGGAAGGGGAATGAGGTGGCCGAAGCTGTCAAGCGTAGACGCTCGCCAAGCCCTGCCAACGAGAACGACCCTAGCCTAGTACTTGCTGCCTCAAAAGGTGATGTCGTATCGTTGTGGGAAAATTCCGCCGTGCAGGACGTTCTTGAGAAGCGCCAAATCCGATTGCAGGATTCCCCCGGGTTGTGAGTAATTTGTTTAATATTTATTTCAACACCGATTTTTATCAAACTTTAGCTTTTTGGACGATATTGACCGGATAGCATCACACGATTACGACCCCACAGACTGTTCGTGCAATATATATAGCGGTGTTTTTATACTCATTGCTCGGGTCCGTAGTGGATATCATCAAGGCCCGCTTGCGTACCGTCGGTGTTGAAGAGCACCACCTTGTAATAGAAAAAGGTCCGTCTCCCTCTTGCATCGCATATCGTATTAATGGAACGCGAAGCAGGGATCGATGCTGGTTCCGAGGTTTACATCATAGATGTTGGCGGTGCCCGAAGCGCTGTGAGGACTACTGGTTATCATCTTCCAGAAAGCATCTCAAATGTGTTACAGCGCGCATCTTGGGTACCATATTTTGATGAAGGTGATCCCTCCTGCTGCCCCTGATTTCTCCGTATTAACTTTCTCCCAGTCAATGCCATTCTATTCCTTGCCCCTCTGGCATTCAACCAATGCTTGGAGAGGACCCAAAGGTCAACCGGTTGGTTAGTATATGAGTCGAATCACCCGCTCACTGCTCATCATACCACAGGAGGATAGCCTCAGCCTATGGAGGGAGATTTGCTCGAACAAACTTCTCGCGGCGGCGAACATTATTCTATTTCTGAATAAGGTACGTAATGCATGTTTCCCTGTATTGCAGTCAGTGTTGATAGGTGCCACCATCAGAAAGATGTTCTCACTGCTACCCTAGCTGCGGGAACGAGCGTAAAGAAATACGTACCAAGTTATGGTGATGGCCCTAACGACGTCGCACATGTTACCAAATGTATGTGTGTCGTTGTGACTCCTGTATCCTCTAACTGGCCTACTAGACTTTCGGGACAAATTTCGGGGATACCATGTCAGCAGCGCTTCTTTCCTACCCCTAATGCTGCTGACTCTTGCTAATAGCGCCGCTTTTCTCCGATTGCACGACCGTTTATATGTTATGAAACGTCTGCTGTTGTGCGCCTTCCTTTCATCCTCCTGCCCCTGCCTCGGCCTAACCCCGCCTGATTCAGGATACAAGTTCAATGGCAGCTATACTCATGGGCGGTAGGCACCCGCTTTATCCCCACCTCACCCGTGCTGATCATCCCTATATTTATAGTTCGGGAGATCATCCTTCGGCGGCATCTCAGGGAAGGGGAGATTTTGTGATCTGATTCCATGACATTGTGCTATAATCTGTTAGCTATCTTTAGTTATATCTTCTATCATCGGTAAGGACCGGGTAATTGTAGAGAGCGCGATAGTTTGGCTCGTATTAATCTAAATTGTGTTGTGTGTTTGTTATTTCTCAATGTTTATCGCTGTCAACTCCCCTCCCTCCTCGCGAGCCATATATTGACGCAATAACGATACCAGTCGATAATATGCGTTGATTGAAATTGGTGTCATGCTACATGTGCATAGGAATCCTCGAACTTAACTATGATATTTATAATATATTCGTGAAGGTATTTTCAGTATAGGAAAGACGAGAAGTAGCCCTCGAGTTTTGCGACACCATCCAATGTAACCGCAGTGCCGACCCAGGTATCCGGGCGAACCGCCACAATCGCTCCGATTTTATGGTCAACGCCATAGATCGCATGTGCATCCCCACCGAAAATGCCCACAGGCAGCTGGTCGTCGTACACGACCTGGGCGTGTTCTGCAAAAAATGGCAGCGCCTTCACCCGGCTCATACCCTCCGTGGGTGTCGCCCGCGCCACGAGGACAACCTTGAAGAGGTCCGATGCGGCGTATCTGCTGTAGAACGACTTTGGCGAAGCGAGGTACGAATCGAGCGCCTGGAGCTTGGGCAATAGGACACCGGAGAGGCCGCTGCCGAAAACGACGATGGTGAATTGGTCGACGCGGCCAAAGGAGTCGTAGAGCCGTCCCGAGACATGACGGGAGATGGCGACCCGCGGATCAGGTGTCCGGTATCCTGAGCGCACACCGGTGATTTCAGGATCGATGGGGTGGTTAATGAGATTGGGCGCGTAATCGACGTCAAGACCGATCAGGAACCGGGTGTTTTGTTGGGCGAACTGTTTGAAGAAGGCGATGTCGGGGTCTTCGCCGGGGGCAGCGACGATTTTCATTTCGTCGTTCTCGGCATCCGTACCGTCGATGTTTTGGAACGTGCAGTTTCCGACGAAGCGGAGGTACCTTGCGGAGGTGGCCACGGCGCGCAAGGCGTTCTCGCGGCGCTCGGCGTCGTAAGTGTCAAGGAGGCCGGGCTTGGCGATGCCCTTGCTGAGCATGGCAAGTTTCCATGCGAGATTGTGGGCATCCATAATCCCGGTGTTCATGCCGAATGCTCCCTTGGCGCTGTGTACATGGCTGTAGGAGAGGTTTGAGTTAGCCACAGTAAACTAGGGAGGCGGAGATTTACCAGGAGTCACCGGCGAGGAAAATTCGATCTTTGTAAGTGAATGTGCTTGCAACACGCTCGCTGACTGTAATTTTTCGTTAATGATGGAGCCCCGGGAAGAACGACAATGGAGAGACCCACTGGTCAGAATGGTGTACCAGTCGACTGGGCTGGCGTATTTGAGGTAATAGGGAGCAAAATCTTGTTGAGTTGCGCAAGAACTTCCTCGGGCCCCCACTTTCGAGGATCGGGGTTAGCATGCAAGTGAAGTACTCAGACTAATGGTATACCTTAGAATGGTCAAATTCTTGCCAGGCTCTGGTCGGAGTTGTGCGTAGAGGCGAACCATGTCACGCTCTCGCGGGATGATTAGGCAGCCTCCATGCTCAGAGTTGATCACAGTTCTGAGAGGGGATTGTGAGCCTTCTATTCGGCGGGCGGAGGAAATAAACATACCCGAAAGTCCAGCGATGGGGGAAATCAGTTTCAAAGACAGCATCAACGATTCCCCAATGTAGGTCCGTCTTGATCCCATCGAATTTGATGTCAGGAATCGATTTGCGGATCATACTATGCGCGCCATCGCTTCCAACCAGGAACCGGGCTTTGACGACTTCCTCCTCGCCAGTGGCATGGTTCGTGATGTTGACGGTGATTGGGTGGGTAACAGAGGCATCGGCTTCCTCGTCGAAACGGTAAGATGTTGCTGTGCATGGCCTCTCCACGAGAACATCATTCCGGATAAGATCGCTAAAACATTCGGCTATCAGGCGCTAGTCGGGGGGTAAAATCTAGATTCACATACCGGATGAGGAGATGCTCAACTTCAGTTTGGGTTGCGTCATGCAGACCCTGATAGCGGCTCTCACTTCCAGGGGACCTGTGGCTCTCAGCGAAAATCTGCTTCTTCCCATCCTTGTAAACGACAGTGTGCTCCAAGCGCGGCCCAAGGCCGAAAACCTCTTCACCCAACCCCAGCTGGTGGAATACCTCCATGGTGCGAGGTTGGAGCGAATCAGCTCGTCCCACAATTAGAGGGTGCGGAGATTTGTCGAGGATACGGAACGAGACACCCTGGCGGGCGAGGGATGCCGCAGTGGCAAGACCAACTGGCCCGCCTAAGAGCGTAGAACTGTCAGAGGTGTCCTCGTAAATCAATTGAGCTACATACCACCGACAATCATAACATCTACTTCCGATCTGGGGTGGAAATTAGGAACAGCTGGGTTCTTGCAGTTGGTACCATTCAAAGATCAGGGTATGTCACGATATTGTTGACTCCGAGGTGGTTGGGTAGAGACTTATTTTGGCTACGCGTAAGTTGAGTACTTGCATCGGATGGATCATGTTTTAAATGTTAGACGCACTGTTCCGTTGTGTATGGCTCGACATAGCTGTCCAAGGTATTAGGGAGGATGGCCATCGTGTATTTAGAGAAAAGCTGAAGGGGTCAGGAGAAATGAGCTCCTTGAGCGGTATTGACTATTCCATCCCCCCAGAGACAGCCTTATATATCATCGTATCCCCTCTGTGAGGACATGGAACGGAGTAATGGTGCGCTACTTTTTGAGCAACGCCGCTGTTCCGACTGATACTGGACTGATGACAACCACAAACATTGTCATGATGGTCCAGAGAGCGCATCGACGGATCTGATAGGATTAGAGTGGATCATTTGATAAGCACAGCACGGGGACAGATCATAAACAGCTCCGATTCCACAGATCTCGGAGCTGCCCCGATATCGATAGCCATCTGTGTGCAGTGGCAACAGATATCAATCAGAGTAAAAACATCACTGAATAGATGCTAATTTTTCCCCCATGCGGCCAAAGAATACCCGATAATAGAGCTTACTCTCAGGGGGGATTTTGAACCATGGACATGCTTACCACTAGGAGTGATTGCCACCTAAAGTCCGGATAGATGTAGATCTAAGCAATTTCGGGGTCTAAGCGGGATCTGGTTGAATTCCCGATATTTTGACATGATTGGCAAAGCCATCTGGACGCCATTTCAACCCTGCGTCCTCAATCTTCTGACATTGTTCACAGACCACCAACCACCATAAGCTATATATATGGCTTCTAGATCTTTCCTCTTTTTGTGGCCACTCAATAACGGTGTTTTGTGGGACTGGCCTACGTTGAAGATTATTATCATCCGGCGATATCTCCAATCGCTCAGCTAAATTTATCGCCGAACACTTCGGGTATTAACCAGCATCTGGATCCCCAGTTGTTAGTGATTCCAGCGCCTGAACGGGCAATAATTATTACATGGCGTTGACCCACTGTGCATTCCGTACGGGATCGGGGTGCAGTCTGAATGGCTCAGTTTTCAGAAAAGCGCGCTGTCAGAGTAGCTTCCGCCTGGTAATTCACCTTCGATTCCTCGACACGGGAACTAACAGCCAATGGATTCAGCTTCTAACCCAAGTTCTACAACCGTCGATGTCGACCCCGCGCCAGCCAACCTTCAGCCTGGCCCTCTGGTTGCCCCCTGGCGTGCATGGACACTCCTTCTCATATTTTCGATGGCACAAATGATTGATGTTTTCAATGTTACTGCGCCTACAGTCGCTCTCCCCAGTATTGCAAGTGATCTTGACGTGAAGTTTGAAGAGCGTCAATGGGCTATCAACGCATATTCCCTAACTTTCGGTGCCTTCTTGCTCATGGTAAGTTTGTGGTTTTTTTCTTTTGGATATTGTGCCAATTATGTATACAGGGTGGCCGCTTTAGTGCTATCTATGGTCCTAAAATCCTTTTTGTTGTTGGCTTTTTTTCAACTGGCATCTGTGGAATCATCAGTGGCTTCTCAACTAATGGGCCCATGTTATTCGTGTTCAGAGCTATCCAGGGAGTCGGTGAGCAGCTACATTTCCTATCTCTTAATCCTGCTCATCTTTGTTTTAGGCGCCGCTATGACCATCCCTTCTGCCCTGTCCATGATTACAACCCTTTTTCCCGGCCGTGGTGAACAAGACCGGGCGCTTGGGGTGTATGTCGTTAGCGTTTCTTGCTTAATTTCCAAACTCACCCATTTTCCAGTTATGCTGGATTTGGTGCGATGGGTAGTGTTTGTGGGCTTGTTCTGTAGGTCTTTGCGCTTTTCTCGCTTTTCAAATGATTTACCTCGTATTTAGGGGAGGTGTCATTTCCCAGCTCCTCACTTGGAGATGGATTTTCTGGATTCTTGCCATGGTCATTATCCCACTTGCGCTTATCGCGTTCCTGCTTGCGCCTTCGACCACAAAAGAATCTCGAGGAGATGCCAAGTTAGCTAACATGGATTGGATCGGTCTATGTACAATAACCTGTGCGTCTCACTAAGGGCTCTGCGTCCCCCTTGATCTTACTCAACGTTACAGTGTCGCTCATTTTATTCATTTACTCTGTAACCGAGGGGAACAGCCGCGGTTGGACATCTGGGGGCATTCTTGCCCCTTTGATTATTTCTATTGCACTTTTGCCCACGTTTGGGTATGTGGAAACAAAAGTAGCTGAGCCTCTCATTCCGCCTGCGGTCTGGACCCTTCCGGAATTTGTCCCGCTCTTTTTCATTACTCTGAGGTTGGTCCCTGCATTTGCTGCTGGGTAATAATTGATAACTTACCTCTTTCAGTGAATACCTAGTGATGAACGTTATCATTTATCAAGAGTCCGTTGTTTTCCAACAAGTGTGGCTGGTCCCGGCGCTTGGCGCCGCCATTCGCATGTGAGTACAATGTGCACATTCGAAGAACCGCAGCTAATGAGACGTCACAGAATTCCATTTGGTATTGCAGTGAGTCGACCCAGAAGCAACGGCGAACAATTTCTAATTCGTCATCAAGGGATTTTTCGTCACTATTAGTATGGGTTGGGTTACACCCCACGTCCCTCCCCGGTGGATTTTGTTCTTCGGCCAATTGTTGATGCTCGCGGGAGCCGTACTGGTTGCGTTTGCACCCGACAAGAGTCAATATTGGTCCCATGTGCTCCCTGCACTGGTATTGGAGGCCCTCGGTATCGCAAGTGGATTCGTGGCAGCCAAGTAATTCACCCTTTTTCACTTTTCATATTAATTCAACTAAACAATAATGACTCTCAGCATCGCCATGATTCGCACGCCACTTGCCAAACCATCCGTAAGGCTCCACGACAGTACGGCACTCATCGGCGCCATATTCAATGCTGACCTGCAAATTGGTTCTACCATCGGCCTTGCTATCGCCACCGCCATCACAAGTCGCGTCAATGGCCAAACTGACAGTAACAATTTCGCAGGGTACAAAGCGAGCTTCTGGTTCCTTGTCGGCATTACAGCCGTCGAGGCCATCCTTGCTGCTGTTGCATTAAAGGGCTGGGATAAAGCCAAGGTTGAGAACGTGGAGTCCACTATTGTTGAGGAAGTCCAGGACAAGGACAAGATCAAGGAGAGCTCTTCGTGAAGTACCGGCGTATGTATCAATAGCTGAGAGCGCCTCATCCCTTAGAGCTATTCTTAGATTAGAAAACCTACATCAATACTAATGTATCAGAACACTCCATCATACGTACACTTCACCCCTTCTTATTATATTTGTATCATTGCTTGAATGGCGCCTGTCATGGTTTTAAGCTTTCGAGTATTAGTCTGTATCAACAGCGCACGGAATCGGGATGTGGATACCGACTACTCCAGGCCGCTTGGGTGCGAGGCTTTCAGGGCAGCTTCAGGAAGTATAAGATCAGATAGATTACTGCCGCGGGGAGACCCAGGCTTAAAAATAAATTAACGTAACTGAGTTGAAACAGTTGACTGGAGAGTTGGGTCACTGGCAGGCGCCCGGCCCAGAGTAACCGACTCGTAAGTGCACATCCTATAATTATACATATAATGTGAAATTTATCAAGACGCGGACGGTGAACAAGCGTTCACTAGCTGAGCGAATAGTAATGTATATATGTTTGTTTGGTATCGTCAAGGGATATTTTCTCCACTCACCAATTTCAGTTCCTTTCCACTCAGCGCGCACCGGTCTGAGGTCACGTTCGGTTTCCCTTCCAACTAACTAACTCCGAGTTCGATCCGATATGCAGAGAACCTTCAACCCCGTCGAGGCTGGACATGACTGATTTAAATCGGTGAACCCTAAACCCAGTCGATGGACGTCGGATATCCTCGACAACTGGGGATCATCGATCAACGTTAACGTTCAACCCCATATGTGATCCTAGGCACCATTTCCCTCGGTTGTTGTAATGATTGGAGCTACGCAATCGGGACGAGGTCGGTAAAACGATTCCGCGTATCAATGAATAGCATTTCTATCAGTTTGTACAAAGATGATTCTAATCATAGCATTGGTTTAGATATCCGTTCCTAGGGTGATCTCCTTCCACTGTTGCAGGTTGTTCAGCGTGTTCTCGCATGATGCAGTTACGACTTTGAAGCAATCGCTTCCGAGTTGTAATACCACAGGGAATGGCTTCCCTTGTGCCGCACCCGTGCCGTGCACGACATCGACGATTACATTTACACCTTTCTCCGGCGAACCCGGTTGGTTGCCGTTATAGGCTGAGGGATACAACTTCAGCTCAACCTTAGTTGGGGGCAGGAGTGTTGAACTCACCCTGCAAGGATTGATTCGCCTTCTCCGTCATCGGACGGTAGTCCTCAATGCGGGGGACATATGGGGCACGATGGTCTGCCGTCAAAAATTCGGTGCGGAAATAACCGAGTTCGAAACAAATAGCGCGGAGGCCCAATGGGGAGATTTCGGCGTGGAGGGTCTCGGTAATGCCTGTGGAAATGGAAGGCGATTAATATGAATGTCAGTCAAATTTATCGTGACGAGTGATGCATTGATGAAACACCGTGATGGTTCTTTATCAATTACTGCACAGAATGATTTACTTACTTCGAATGGCGTATTTGGTCGCACCGTACAGGCCCGCATTCGGGACCTCTCTAGAATCGATCATTATTTGGAACGTGGATAAGTGTACGGAAATTCGAACCTCCACCCGCCGAGAGAACCGAGGAACGCGATAGTCCCTTTTTTCTCCTTTCGCATGTAAGGAAGGAAGGCACGTGAAACGTTTAGGGCTCCAAAGACATTGGTGCTACACCGCGTAAATTATCGTGTGAGCACGCCTAGTAGGCCAGTCACTTACTTAAATTGGTCGAGTGTTTCCTGGGGGCTAAACGCGGATAGATGAGTTTCTGATCATAATGCCTGATATCGGATACCGACGTGGATTCCTCGAGCGCTCCAACGGCGATGTAACCTATAACAGCCAAGGTAAGCCCGTTGCAACGGTACTATCGGGCTGGATTAAGAATAATTTACCGGCATTGTTGATTAGAACATCAACACGGCCATGTATCTCGACCGCTTCCTTGGCGATCTTGTGTAGGTTTTCAAGAGAATCGGTTACGTCCAGTTCGAGGACATTTGCTCCCGCCGATTTTAATTCAGCGAGTTTAGATAATGATCTTGTGCGTGAAGTGGCGATGACTTTATCTCCACGAGCTAATGCGGCAAGGGCAAGTTCACGTCCAAGACCAGTGCTACAAGCAGAGCGTGAGACACGGAATCAATCCAAATGCTGATATGCTTGGAAGACGTACGACGTTCCGGTGATAAGCCAAACTAGAGACATATTTTTTGTTGTGATCTCGTGGGGGTCGGGGTAATTTGATAGGTTAGAGGATTGGAAGTACTGAGATAGGGAGGTGAGTCTACCACTGAAGCTGAAGGCTCGCGGGGATGGCCTTTATGTAAGATAAGATGCGTGGCTGTGTCTTCTCCGATCTATTAGGTGATTATACAATTTCTATGGAAGCTGATCTTCCATGGCGTCAAATATGATGGTCGAGTGCTCTATGCTACGCAATTTGAGCGTGGTTAGGACTATTAGTAGTTGCCGATGCTACTGTAGTTAGGTTATATGAGTAGCCGGAGCGGGCGCCACCACTTATATATGGAGAGCAAAATATGATCCCAACATCACATTGGTTTGACCAAGACCTATCGATTATCGATTATCACTGACAAACCCCAGTGGACCGCTGCCAAGAGTCGCGTTCGCCGGTGATCTTCCGACATATGATAGAATATCCGCTCACTGGGAAATTGAGAATGTAGTGAAGTTGATCGGACTTTGAGGGCAAGATACATATGTAGCTATATCCATCCAACTCAAGTATGCTGGGTCAGATGCTTGTGCCCACGCATGTACTTTTTGGTTTAGCGCCCTCTGAGCGGAGGACATGGTGGATACTAAAGAACAGGACAGCAAGATGCATGGTTGAACATCCAGGAATGATGATTCATAATCCGTATCGCTGGGCTGAATGACATGCGAAAAATATGTAGGTTATAGTACCAGTAGCCGTCCTTCGCTGCCACTCGGTAGGCTAAACTCATGCGCCAGAAAAAAACAGACAGTTTTAATCAGCTCCAAAGATTATGGAGCTTCCTTTGGGAAGCTGATGCACAAGGCACCCCTAGGTAAATCTTTATTATGTCGCATATTTTTATCCGCCAGAAGAGGTGCTTTAATTTATCTTCCTGGGACTCACCGCGCCATAATTGTGCCGGTGGGGTGCCTCATGGCCAGGCGTAAGTATCCACAACGACTGGTTGATTGACTGTTGATGGCCTTGCCAACTAGGTCACATCAAGCACAAACATCCGTCTGTTGCGTAATCATTCCAACTCCGAAGCCGCAGTCATGACCTTCATGTTCTCTGCACATAACCTCTATTGGACGCTACACCAAATGGGCCGACAGGAATGGGATAGATATATTTATAACGCTTCATTTCGGGCGCTGGTGCTGCATATCTCGACAGATTTAATTGCCTACTACGTGTATCGTTTGACGCGTGATGGTCGGTCGGGCCCTTACGATCGGGTATCTACCCTAGTTGGAGGTTAGCGTTGTCGTGTCTCTTCTAGGATATTATTATACTGTGGTATAGATCAGTTATTCCACTCCCCACCTCCGGCGAACTCGTGAAACCTGGTGGTGTCCAACTTTCGAAACACTGCTCGCGATCGTCTGAGGGTTAGGCTCCCTCCCATGAGCACCACAGCCTTAGTCCGAAGTCCTCTCCGTGTCTCCATTGCGATCCACGCGCACCAGCGGCTACATAAAATGGCGGGTTGGTTCCTTAGTCGGGGTATGCGGGGTACAGCTTAAGGTGTCCTAGCTATCCACCCGAATGTCCGCAAGATAGGACAACTGACGGGTCGGCCGGCTTGAATGGATAACGATCGGTATTATCCTCAGATTTGAAGTAATCTCATGCGCTCGGCTGCGATCTCGGGCAAGGAGACAAATGGGAAGAGATTATCCAAAAGCTGTTATCTTTCGAAGGGCCTTGCTTCTGTTTCAATACCGACGCATGGAAAATATTTATCACAGGCTTAATTGGCTGTTTAGTTGGGACCTCGTGTACGTCGGGCAATGCGTCGGACAAACTCCAGGCTATGTTTCCATGTCTATCGTCTCTTGAGAGATCTGGGTTGTATAAGCGCCCACTACCCATAAAAGTGGACTTGCGTCTCCATCTCTTCATCGAAAATCTCCCCCAGACGTACAGCCGCGTATCTATTGTAGATATGTTGGCCCAGAATTCGTTCACTGCCACTTCTACAACCGTACAAGTAAGTCCGGTCCCTTGTGCCCTCCAAGGCACCACTACTGATGCCTTGATTGCCAGCTACAATGCCCCGAGGATACAACAAATTTAGAGAGGATCATGTTGGCGGCAGAAGGAAACCTGCAAAAGTTAATGAGGTGCTACTACACTGGGCTGGGGTTGCACATGGCTGACCAAATTCACAGCGCTTTTTTTGGTCGTCCCATTTTTGTTGACACCGTATACGCCCATACTTCTCCTCGAGACTACCCAGCATCCCTGGAACACCCCATCACTCAATCTCGTCAAGTCGACATCACCTGCTCCTCTAGAACGGTCTGCATTGCGACATCTGTGGTGACGATCACCTCTGTAGAATGCGAACAATTGTTTCTCGAAGAAAAGGTCGCTATTGGACAACTATTCAGGCGTCTAGGAACGCCGCCCAAATTTTCCCTACTCAGCGTTGAAGCGGATATCGTTGATGACAGGCGAGAACTCGGAGAACATACACCTTGGAGGCGGATGGAGTTCTCTGCGAAATATTGGAGGTCTTCCCAGATCGTGATATGTTCGTTCTCGGTGAGGCGTGGTTTGACACTCCAAATTCGACCGCCACGGCATCTGAGGAGTCGTCCGAACCAAGCAGCTCCGTTTCTAAATTTTCTTTGATTTTACACCCCACTCCCGGGGAGCTCCCAAACACTGAGTATGGTTCTCGATAAGCAAGCCGCGGATCCTATCGTTGGCAGAAGATATTCGCAGCCTATCCCCGCCCATCGATTCAACGGCCCCAACCCTATGTTGAAATAACTTATTCAGAATTAGCCCGTCTTGTGGTCCAGGAGGCATCGAAATGGTCTGACCGTCTGTCCCTCATCCTTGCAGCTAAGGGAGCCTCCCAGGATGCGGAAGCCCCAGTAGTTGCCTTGCTGGCTGAGAGTGGCTTCCACTACGCTATAACCATTTTGGCTCTTCTGAAGCTCAATACGACTGTCCTTGTACTTGCACCTTCGGTAAGTCCTAAGAATTATGTTTCGCCAGCTTTTAACCCAGGGGTTTTTAGAACTCGGAGGCGGCTGTTGAGCATTTGTTAGATGCATGCCAAGTTTCTGTTCTCATCTCCGGACAAACATACATTGCGCTCGCAAGGCGGGCTGCGGAACGAAGCTTCACCGCTGTTACGTCTCTGGATCATAGTGCCGCAAATGCCTTTAGTGAAGGGCGCGCTTTAAAACTCCTGTATCCTACCCCGCCGATTGTTCCTATCATCGTTCATAGCTCGGGGTCAACTTCCTTCCCCAAGCCAGGTGTGTATTTTTGACTATTAGCCGTATCATCTCTCACCGTACATGTCAGTACGCTGGTCACATGCGAGCTTGTTGAGCAATAGCCAGCTCATGCTCACCGAAGGGGGATGGTCCGCTTTCACAGACCCAAATAACAGATTCCTTTGTCTTGGGCCATTGTAAGCCGATTCTCATGCCTGTTGTATGTATTGAAAGTTTCCTATAGGTTCCATACCATGGGTCTAACGGTTGGGCTCGCTGGTGCTATTTGTGCGGGCACCACAATTGTGTTTCCTCTCACCCAGGTTTGGCCGCCTTCGCCCGCCGACATTGTTCGATCCTTCGGGAGCACCGAAATTAGGACGTGCATAATTGTTCCACTGCTCCTTGAGCAGCTCGTTGATACACTCGAGGCTGAAGGCTACGCCAACCCGCTTAAACCCCTTGTCAAACTTAACCTCCTTCTGAGTAAATCCTTTAGCTCGCCTGGTTATCCATGCTAATCTCCTGGACAGCCGGTGGCGCACATTGCCCTGACAAGCTCGCGAACCGCTTGGTGGCGAGTGGGGTCAACCTCAAATGCATCTATGGGTCAAGCGAGACAGGGCATGTGATGATTGGTGCCCATGAGCGCCCTGCACCGGGGGACACGACTAGGTGGAATCTCCTGCGGCCATTCCCGCACACCTCTGTCATCTTCAAGCCATTTGGTGACGGTAATACGCCGGGAGAACAGCTATATCAGGTCCATGTATCGCGGGATGACGTACGCTTGGCGGTGGGCGTGCTGGACGAGGAGAGCGAAACGTGGAACACCGGTGACGTTGTGCAGGAAGTACCCGCTGGGTCCGGGTGGTACAAGATTCTGTATCGGGACGATGACATCCTGGTGCATGTCAGTGGTAAGCCCCACACTTCCCGTACTCCGTGATGCAGGTGCCAATGTGGGTTTACAGGCGAGAAGACCAATCCGGTTCCTATGGAGACGTCCATTCGGTCACACAAGCTCATTGAACGCGTTGCAATTGTGGGCCATCGCCGTCCAGTCACGGCTGCGATTGTGCAACTCGAGGCCAACGAAGCGTTATCGTACACAGAAGAAGAGCGTCTGAATATTGTCCGCGACGCAATCAAAACCGCGAACAAAGCCGCTCCAAGTCATTCTCAGATCGTTGAGGAGATGATATATCTGCTCCCACTTGATAGCGAAAAACAATTGCCAAGAACGCCAAAAGGTCTGCTGCTTATCACAATCTCCGCTCCGCCCCACTTACTGGTTTTGTAGGAAATTGCATCAGGCCGAAAGTGCTTGCCGAGTTCTCCCAGGAGATTGATAACATGTACAGGGAATTCGAGGGCGATACGGACAGTTTCTACGGATCAACCGGGTCATCTGCCGTCACCCTAGCAGACGTCGAAGAACAAGTAACCAAGATCTGTGAAGACGTCGTTGGCAAGCCTATTACCCCGCCGGACGCGAGTCTCTTCGATTTCGGGCTCGACTCGGTAACGGCGATGCAGTTACGCAACCGGCTCGCGAAAGCGTTTAGCACAAAGCTTCCGCAGCAATTCGTGTACCAGAACTTCACGCTCGCGCTGCTCACCGCAGCACTACACACACAAGTATCGTCGCGGCGCATGACGCCCCTACGCTCAACGTCGCCAGTAGAAGAAGTCGGCAAAGGCGACATCCTCAGCATGCTGCGCGATAGACAGCTCGCGACCCTCCGCGACTCGTCAACATTGGTGCTTGCAAGCCGTGCGCTATACCAGGCGCCACTGGGTATGGCGAGCCATGTCGTCGCCGTCGTCGGCGCAGCAGGCTCATTGGGGATCTGGCAGCTCAAGGCTCTGCTCGATCGGCTGGACGTACGGCGAGTTGTGTGTTTCGTGCGCGGAACGGTGGGCTCGATCTATGATAAGATTGCGACTGGGTTCAAGAAAGCGGGCTTGGAAAAACTTGCAGCGCAGGCGGAGGACTGGCGCCTCGGGCAGCTGCAGTATCCGGATGTGCCGGCGGTGAATCTGGAGCAGCGGCTCGTGGTTCTTCCGTTCGACCTGGCGAAGCCACACTTCGGGGCAGCGGATTACGTAGCGCTTGCGAGCACCCTGACGACAATCATACACACGGGGTGGAAAATGGACTTTAACCAGGTCGTACAGGGCTTTGAGGACTGTCTCAATGGTAAGTATTCCCTTGGTGACGATCTTGGCCCTCAATTCACTTTTGCATAGGGACTACCCAACTCCTGTTGCTCGCGGGCTTCATGCGCCCGAAACGGTTCTACTTCATCTCGAGCATCGGAGTAGTGTTAGAGTCGGAGACAACACCCGTGCCGGAGAAGATCATGCCGTGGACAAAAGATGACCCTAGCCCGGCGTCGCCACATGGGTACAGCGAGTCCAAGTTTATCTGCGAATACCTGGTTGAGGCCGCGTCCGCGCTTCTTGAGATCCCGTGCTCCGTCGCGCGTATTGGGCAGATATCCGGTGACACACTCGCAGGCGTGTGGAAGGTGAGTTCCTCTTAGTTACCCATACGCGTAGAAAAAACTAATGTATCTGACCCTTAGACCCAGGAGATGAACCCAATCATCATCGCAGGCAGCGCCCGAGTGGGCAAGTTCCCTGTTGTACCTGGAGTAGTGCTGGACTGGACACCTGTGGACACTGTAGGGCATGCGACCGTCGAGCTTGCCCTCGGTGTGCAGCACAACAAGTCAACCGCGGTGCACCACATCGTAAATCCAACGCCACTAACATACGAGGACCTTGCACGCGACCTCCGCACGGCGGGTGTCCCTGTCTCTCCGGTGCCGCCAGCAAAGTGGTGGACAGCAATCCAAGCCGACGAAGGCAATCCGTGCCATGCGATCGAGGCGTACATCGAGGAGGCCGTGGTAAATGCACATGTTGATCTCGCGAAGACGGGAGGGCGAGGCGTGACGCTAGATATCCAGGAAACAGTAAAACTGGCACCGAACTCCCTCGCGCGATGCCCACCACTTGACGCTGCCCTGTGGACGAAGTACGTCGCACATTGGCGCGAAATCGGGTTCTTGAAGGTCTAAAAAAGGATAATGAAGCGCGTATAAACCACGCTGTAAAATAGCTGATACCCTAAAATAATGGTGTATACGTAGTACATATATGTTTTGGTCAATGGATTTTCTCTCATGCACAATTCTGTTACCCCCGCCAGGAAACCCAGGACCGCTCTCTACGTTCGCCCCAACAACTTATTCATTGACCTGCACGATTGACTTGGTTTTCTGTGGATCCAGCGCACGCTCGCCTCAATTGCTGTACTGAAATGACTTCTACTTAGAATGGCAAGGGCTAGCGTGATGCATGGTAGATCGACGTTCGCCTAGATTCACAACACTCCCCAAAAATAATGGCACTCAAAAAAAACAAGTAAACAATCAAAACGTCCGTGCATAATCTCCGAAACGCGAATCGAAGCTTCTGGGAAAAACTGACGCAAGTGCCCATATACTGGTATGGAGGTCCCATTGGCGAGCCCTACCGCCCTATGTAAAAGTATAGTGGCACACTTGAACCATACGGATCCGAGTCCGGGATCCCAAGTCGACTGTTCAACAAAGCAGATGAAGGTTGGGATGAAATAGGTTCTGGAGTAGGTCCAGGTGCGTGGACGGTGGCGATGCGAATGGGCTGGGAAATAACCACTTGGCTTCTTTCTGCCAAGAAATATGGCGAATCGAAAGGGAGGATAACAATATAATACTGAAAGAACGACTTTTAGTATGACCGCATCAGAAGATAAAACAGGTACCTCAATAGAAAGCGAGGGAAAATCGCAAGAGGGCTGCAAATCCCCTGGCAGATGTATCTCCCCATGCATCTCCCGTTGATATGTTTCCTGCGACGAAAGTCCCTCGTGTCGCGGCCACCAGACACCGAACGTCAGGTCCTGAACATCCCCTACAGTGAGCGGAGTAATGCTGTGCCTTTTCATTGTGCCAGCTGTATCTTGGTGGAACCTGACACGACGTCGCAAATGAGCAACAATAGTATCGGGTTTGACCAAGAGGTCGAGGTCCTGAGGGAGGGTCGCCCTGACGGTCAAATGACATGGAATTATAGCTCCACGTGTATAGCACAGCTAGGGAATTGCATTTTAGTGTCTGCCCTCCAAGAATTAATGAACATACAGGCCTGGCCAAGGAAAGCTGACCATTCAGGTAAGATGTTAGTACAGTCAATTAAGGAATTTTTATTGCTTACCGTACATTCCACCTCAACTGGCCGCTGACCCACTAGGCCATGCATTGTCGCGGATGGCAATACATACCAGCCAATTGGATCTTCCCGCGGACATGGGGGAAGTTGGCGCTCAAGGTAGGCGGCCTGTCGGAGTGCCGACGCCGGCTCGGGCATAATGCGTGGAACATAGACGACCGATGTTTGTATCCTGAAGCCATTCATAGCCTCACTAAGTTACGCAGAAAGCAGAAGTAACACGCACAGACTATCGGAACGTAATATTCCACGGGAGATGAAAACGAAGAGTTCGTAATGAACACTGACTTTTGCATTTCGCTCGAGATAGGTTTGTGGGATTTGATGCCTTGGAGATATGTTGGGCTCTTTGCCGCCTTTTGGTATAGATGTCGGAAATGGGAAAGAAAACGGCCAGGTATAATGACCAGAAAGCTTTCCGGGGAACGACGGCTGAGCTCCGCTGTTGGGGTCACCCTGCGTTTTGTCCCACAGAGGGAGGGATTGATCAAGAAAGAAAAATGTCTCGCCGTCGCCGGGGCAGGTGATTATTCGGCCTTTAATCTGCATGGAACTTAATATCCCGTGTATTCCCGACGTGATGTATTGACTCACGGAGATACTAATTGAGTGGATCGAATCAGGTCCGTCTAATATCAGCTCAAATGTTCCCTGGACAGTTTCCCCAGCCATATACTTTGGTAATTGTTTGGGTGAACTAGCATTACTGAGGATCCTCAATGTAGCCCAGTTGTGCCTCTTCTTCGTCAGGTGGAACTGGTGTTCGGTCGACCCCACCGCCGGCAATGCGGATGATGCGGTGTCGTTGCTGGGTTCTGGCCTAGAAACAAATGAATATCGAGGCAGGGAAGTTAACGCTTCATCTGCCTCTGGAGCTCCCTGGTCCAGCGATACAAAAGATGAATATCCGGGCAACACCTCATCAAGGGAGAACACAGAATGGCCTGAAAAACTAGGGGGGTAGTCAGTCGGCACCAAACTTGCACAGCTGCTCACGGTGGTCATGATGACAGGGAGCCTAAGGGGGGAAGACATGATCTGAAGTGGTTCTCTTAAATAACAGTGGGTTTCGTCGATGGGAAGATGAGACCAGACTTAGGCGGGGAATGGTGGCAGTGCGATCTGTTGTTGATCCCCAACTTTGCCACCCCAAAGTACTCGAAAGTTCAAGTTAGTTGGAGCTGGCCACCATGGCCGGTGGCATCAGCAAATTAGGGGTATTCTGGTTTGGCATTGGAACGTGGCTGAAAGGGTTGCCATCCACTACCAGCATTGCCATCCTGCACCAGATTCCAGGCGCCATTCAAATGCTAGGAAATGCCTGGAAATGCCTCGTCACATTTTCCATCCTGGCACGTTCTGGCCATCAATCCCAGCCATACAATGGTGGCGTTGCCTGGCAAGGCCTCACAAGGCCTTGGAATACTCAACAACCATGGCCACGGATGTTGAACCTTGATTTCAGAATTGCTATCAATACTTACATGGGTAATATGGTATTCACCACGAAACATCAATAAAATCAACAATCAAGTATATTGTTGAAGCTCCCAGCTTCATGCGTAGTAACACATCATTACAACTACATAAAATACTTACTCCCCTCCCTCGACAGTCTGACCCCGCGCCACGAGGCCATCAGGCGCCGGCCTTGTCCAACTATTGGGCACCAAACCTATACTAGTAGTGCTTATGATAGGCATGGTAAACATTAGACAATGCGGGTGTGTTAGATAATATGAGAACAGACGTCATTGTTGGTTGCTTTAAGCTTGCCTCGGATCATTACCTCTAAAAGTCAGCTGAAATTTATTAGGGCACCTGTACTAGGGGCGCGGCACAAGCCATACAACTAGAGGAAATCATCAGCAAGTGAAGTTATTGCCGGTACTATAGGATTGGGGAGGCTCACAATGCCTGCGACCACGCGCCGTGTGCCATGGGTGCTATTGCCAATCTTAACTGGCGATCCGCGGCGGAGGGATGGGATAGTATATGACACGCTCACCTGCTCAGCTCATACACCTAATGCCGAGGAGGCATTCATGCTCAACAAACATGCCATTGATAAATTTCCTTGCTGAAAGCCAAGAAGCGATCTGATGGAGCGTTGTTGTGAGTGAACATTGTAGTATGAGGAAGAAAGACATGGATGGGTGCAGATCGGTTCTTATCTGTTCCTATCAGCGCTCCACTTTATTTGCCATCGATTATGTACCTAGGGTCTTACTTACCATAAAGATGAACAATAAGGAAAGCGGCAAGGAACTAAAGGAAGGGAGGATTTTTGGTCAGTCTTCAGATGGCTCTCGGTTGGATAGCGAAGAGCAGACGAGGGTGAATATAGCACTGTGGGTGGCTCGGATTCAGTGGATGGTTATGGTCGAAGTCTGGCCAGGGCTGGTCAGAGGGTTGCGAGTTGCCACCAGCTTGGTCATCCCTGGTGAGAACTGCCAGGCTAAACCAGATCTCCCACAATTTACTGATGGGCGAGCCTCGCTGGGGATCAATCCACCCAGATCCGCCCCTGGGGACAACTTTTCGTATTCCAAAATTAGTGTCATCATGCAGTCATCAACCAGTGCCATGTGACCCTGGTCTCCCGTAGTCAGCCTATGGTGACGGCTATGGGCGGAAGATAATCGTTCCTATCTGTGCGACAAGTTTTATCATGATTCACTACAACGATAATCACTTGTGGTTCGACGTGAGGGGTGGGGCGGAAAATTTTACTAACTCGCACCCTCAAAGTTCTTGCGAATAAAAGTACTTGTTGGTATTCTGAATAGCCAATGGGATTTATCGCGCTGCTGCGCAGTTGTCAATTTGAAACCAGCAAGGGGTTTTTTCTTAGTTAGGGCTGAGATAGATATATAATCAGAACATGGTGATGCTGATTGATCATTGGACCTGATTGAAGATTGAACTAGCCGAGGGGGCCGTGGTGAATGCATGCACCAAGAAGCCAGGCAGGCGGGGCATACTGGATATCCAACTTGAGTCAAATCGGCACCGAACTCCCTTGCACGAGGCCCGCCACTTGAAGCTGCTCTATAGGAGAAATCGGGTTCTTGAAGGCCCAAAAAAAATATAAGGAAGCCACGCAGGATACCCTAAAATAATGGTGTATAGTATATACGTAGTGTTGAGATTGACTTGAAATAATTTTCGCTTTACTGATTATGTAATCGCGTCCAGTCATTACACTCGAGAATTCTCTCTCGTTTTACCATACACAACATACTTATATCTAATAGTAATAATACCTATTTAATTACCCCACCTGCCTCTTCCACTGCCAACACGTAGTGCATATACGTTTTGGTCAATGGATTTCCTCTCGTGCACAATCCCGTACCCCCGCTAGGAAGCCGACCGTCCTCTGCTATGTCCACCTCAACCATCGATATCCATCCGTTGGCCTACACGATTAACTTGGTCTTCTGTAGGTCCAGTAAAAACTCACCTTTGCTATGCCAAAATGGGCTTCTGCTTAGGACGGCGAGGCTGGTGTGACGCATATAGACCGACGGCCATCCAGATTCACAACACTAATAACACTTGATCAAAAATAAATACATATCAATCCAAATTTCAATATATGATAAACTACATAATTTCCGAGACGCGAATTAGGGCTTCTGGGCAAAGCCTATGCAAGTGCCCATATACTAATCGGCGGACCCTGTTGGACGAAGTCCATGGGTGCCCCCCTCGGTGATGCCCGGACATGGAGTCACGCCTCCTCGTGCATACGTGACTCTACTGTACTCGTCGTCCAGATCTAATCCATCATCTGTGTGTCTCGCCTCCCTGCGCCCTGCTGACAGACCCTACCACCAGAAAGGTACAGTAACGGGCAAATCATACGGGCCCGGGAACTCAAGTCGACTATTTAATAGAGCAGATGAAGGTCGGGCCGAAATAGGTTCTGGAATAGGACCAGGTGCGTGGACAGTGGCAATACGAATGGGCTGGGAAATGACCGCTTTACCTCTTTCCGCCGAGAAATACGGTGAATTGAAAGGGAGGATGACGACATAATACTGGAAGCACAACTTTTAGTGTGGCCGCGTCGAAAAATAAAGTAGGTACCTCAATAGAAAGTGAGGGGAAATCGCAGGAGGGCTGCAAATCCTCTGGCAGATGAATCTCCCCATGCATCTCCCGTTGATATGTTTCCCGCGACGAAAATGCCTCCTGTTGTGGCCACCAGACGCCCACTGTCAGGTCTCGATCATCTGTTATAGTAAGCGGAGTAATGCTGTGCCTCTTCTTCATTGCACCAGCCGCATCTTGGTGGAATATAACACGACGTCGTAAGTGAGCAACGATGGTTTCGGGCTTGACCAAGAGGTCGAGGTCCTGAGGGAGGGTCGCCCTGACGGTCAATGACATGGAATTGCAGCTCCACGTGTATAGCACAGCTAGGGAATTACACTTTAGTGTCGGTCTTCCAAGAATTAATGAACATACAGGCCTGGCCAGGGAAAGCTATCGATCAGACGGAATATTAATGTAGTCAATTAAAGGGTTTTGCGACATACCGTGCATTCCATCTCGGTGGGCCGTTCACCCACTAGGCCATGGATTGTCGCAGATGGCAACATATGCCAGCCAATTGGATCTTCCCGCGGACATGGGGGAAGTTGGCGCTCAAGGTAGGCGGCCTGTCGGAGTGCCGACGCCGGCTCGGGCATAATGCGTGGAACATAGACGACCGATGTTTGTATCCTGAAGCCATTCATAGCCTCCCTGGGTTACATAGAAGCGGAATGACACGCACCGACTATCGAACGTAATATGCCACGGGAGATTGAAACGAAGAGTTCGTAATGAACACTGACTTTTGCATTTCGCTCGAGATAGGTTTGTGGGTTTGGTGCCTTTGAGATGTGCCGGACCTGCTGCCATCCTTGGTATAGATGTCGGAAATGCAAAGGAGAATGGCCAGTTGTAACGGCCAGAAAGCCTCCCTGGGAACAACGCCTGTGCTCCGCTGTTAGGGTCACCCTGCGCTTTGTCCCACAGAAGGAGGATTGGTCAAGAAAGAAGAATGTCCCACCATCATTCGCGCCTTCGTGGACAAGTGATTATTCGGCCTTAATCTGCATGGAACTTAGTATCCTATGGGTTCCCGGCATGATATTACAACGTACAGAAATACTGATCGAGTGGATTGGATCAGATTTATCTAACATCAGCTCAAATGCACCCCGGATATTTTCTCCACCCATATATTTGGTAGCTGTTTAGGCGAGCTGCACTACTGAGGATCCTCAATGTAGCCCAGTTGTGCCCCTTCTTCGTCAGGTGGAGCTGGTGTTCAGTCGGCCTCAGCACCGTCAGCAATGTGGATGGTGTGGTGTCATTGCTGGGTTCCGGTCTAAAAACGAACGAGTATCGGGGTGAAGGTAGTGCTTCATCTGCCTCCAGCGCTTCCTGGTCCAGTGATACAATAGACGAATATTCTGGCAACGCCTCATCAATGGAGAACATGGAGTAACGCGAAAAACTGGGAGGGTAGTGAGTCGACACCAAACTTGCGCGGCCGCTCATGGTGGTCGTGATAACGAGGAAAAGATAATCTGAAACGATCTCTTAAATATTTTTGGTTTCATCGATTGGGAGATGAGACTAAACTTGAACAAGGAGCGATGGCAGTGCGATTTGTTGTTAACTTGTACTAGTTAAGAACCTTGATGACAACTTACTCCATAGTGAACGGCCATGCTCGATAGGACATCGACCGTGTAGTTTCAAGTCCCATCCGATGTAATCTCCCGAAGGTGGCAGCTGGCTCCCTCTAGGGAATTTCAATCTACCCAGACCCACCACTGCTCGCCGGAAACGAGTTCGTATTCTAAAAGGCGGCGGTGACATCATCCAGCCAACTAGTACCGTGTAACTGGTTGATCCGAGTTTCATCGGGATTTATTCACCGCAATACTTATTGGTCAATCGTTCAGCGTCAAAGGGCAAGCTGAGGATGCTAACTCACACCGCGAAAGTTGTTGCAAGCTCTAAACGAACAGAAATTTGACATAAATACTCGATGACATTCTGAGGTGGGGGGGCAAGTGCGTAGTTATCGATTTAAAGCGCTGGAGGGGACTGTTTCCCATGTGGTACGTGATCGGAACACCACGGCACTGATTGAAGTTTGAGCCCGATTGAACTGAAATAGACATTGGATTATTCAGTGCCAAGACACTGGACAGTGACACGGCTGATGAAATCCTGTCCTGTTCATGTGACCTGGCAAATTGCAATGCATTGGGCAATGCAGAAATCATCCAGCCTGCTATGCGCAAAACACTGGCTGGAGTCGCGCCCATATTCACCGTGACGGCTTTCAAGAACGGCCTGAGATGTCGATGCTTTAAAGTGTCCAAAGCAATAGCATTCTCGGTACCCGACCGACATAGGCCAGCATCCAATCCCCACAGATGCCTTGACATCTCTTTTCAGCTCTCCTTTCTCCAAGATTCTCAAGAATTCAACGTCTCCATGTCCCCACTGACAGTCTTGCTTTACAACAGGGTTCTCGCTACTAGTCGTCCCGCCATTGTTTTACACAATTTCTATTTCATCGTGTCCCGCGTCCTCCTCCTCTATAAACCTTGGCCATGGAAGTGGGACTTCGCGTCTTACATGCGCTGGACTGGATCGCAACTTGTATTCTGAGCAGTCCTTTGCGATAAAAGCAGTGAGCTCAGACTCCTCCATCTTCTCGAACCACGAAAACCCCCGCGAGGGCACCATTTTCAATCAAATCTCTGGGTTCGCAGTTCCTCTCCGACCCACCCGAGGCGCGCGTGACGGCTGCACGCGCCAACCGCGGTATCGCTACCCTCACAAGCATATGGGTATTGACAGTAAAATCCGCGAACTTGGATTAGGATTAGCGGGCGTTGACATTCATATTCTCGTCAATTTTCCACCACTACATGACTACATCCATGCATAGATCTCCCGATCAATCCCCATTATCAGTACGGCAAACTATACCACGACACGTTCTCTGTCGACCTATTTGACCCCATTGGCCCCGCCATACGCCGCTGTGTGTCCCTAAACCCGGGCTGGCGTTCAAACGGCTGCTCACCTTTCCTCCCGGTTCATTACATGCTCTCCAGAGTATATTGATCAGATATAACCCCATCCAATATGACAGAAGCGCTAACCGACTTCCACGCGTTGCCGCATTTAAGCAATTCCCGCAGCTCTGCCATGTGAAATTCGCGCTCGTAGCTATCGCTTTGGATCTCGCAGAGTTTGACCTACCATGGCACCAGCTGACCCACCTGAGCGGAGCTTTTTCTCGCTCCTTTACTATGAGTGCCTGCCGATTTTCAATCCTAAGATACATCAAATGAATAGGAAAGCATCACTCCGCCTTTGAGGCGTGTTGTAAAACCATAGTTGGTCCATCATCAAGAATCGAGAAAGGGCGTAGTTCTCCGCATGGCGTCCAAACTAGGTATGAGTGTTGAGGGCTTTTGCCAATGATACGGGCAATACAATGACCGTTTGCGAATAGTCCCGAAGGTTCAGCGCGACATAATCCTTCGTTAACGTTGCCCGAGTTGCATCCATCCCCAAGTGACCGACATCCACATGCACCGCATAAGGCCTGCGACGAACGCCCAGAAACCCTGTCGAGCCCAACTTCATACGCATGTAGGGGTCTGTTGTCATTAACCTCACAGAGCTGCCTTCGGTGAAGATAACTTTCCTATCCTACTTCTGCTACGCTCAAACAATTCTCCTGTCAAGGTAGGGTTTACGAGCTTCCCTCAATAGCCGGGCATTTCAATAGCGGGTGGATGGCGCGATACATGTTTCTGGTCCTAAATAATTCGAAAAACCCGCGCTCGTTCGCGTTGCACAAATGTACACGAAACATTGAATTGTGCTATTGTCGCAATGTAGATTGACATATATATTCAGTCAGGTTCTAAAGAAAGCAGGTCCAATGGAGTTACTGAATGACGTTACATCACAGTATTACACGGATAAGTAATGAGTCTATGTCGGGATGATGAAGCGATGATGAATATTTTGTTGGCTTTGGTACATATGTAGAATTGGTCTAAACTCGTCGGTCTAGATGATCTTTATAAAGACCTGTGCAGTTGCCGTAGCTTATACTGCATGTAGTACACATCTCTACCCGAGGTGGCCAAGCCGGATTCGTATCCCAGTTTCCATCAATGCCATCAGGCGGGCTTCGTCCAAAGGGTTATCACCTCGGTCTAAGATCGTTACATTGATCAAAGCGGTGATGCCGCGGCGTGCGGCTGCCATCCTTGTTTCAAGCACGTCGAAAAGGAAATCAAAACTCTCCACGGAATCAAGGTGCAGTGTCGTGAGGCGAGGGGAAAGGGTGCCCTCACCGAGAGCGCGCATTGTCCCTGGATTCTTGTGAAACCCATCACCAAGCCAAAGGATTTCGAGGTTGGGAACTAGGGCCACCGTCTCAGACAGGCTTTCAGGGAGCCTGAATCCGGATAGATTGAGCTCGTGGGTTGTATTGGATAGGACCGACTGGAACATTGGCAACGACCAAGGCGTGCGGTATGTGGAGCCCCTTGGCTGGAACTTTCGAAGGCGGGGAAGGTGGAACGCATGGAGGAAACTGCAGTTGTTGTCGCCCATGTTGGGAGACTTGATGTAGAGTGTGTGCAGAAACGGTAAAACGGTTGGGTGGTGAAAGTACTCTACTACCCTTTGTAAACCAAGGGAGTCGTCGATTGGGGATATGGAGATGCCGCATTCTTGGAGAGATGCACACCTACGAAGGATGTCGAGGCATTCATGTGCAAGGATTGAAAGCGAACATAATCGTAGGGCGGTCAATTGGTGCCAAGGTACGTTGAAATTTAAAATTCTCAAATGCTTTGGGTAGTGGCGCCCAATGGTATTCAGCGAAAATGTGTGGAGTTGAGGGCATGATTCAAATGCAGTGGCAAAGGGGGTTTGGCTGGCCGCACACTGGCTCATATCCTCGATGATAAATGTGACGCTCTGAAGAGTGTGGAATGAGCTAGGGGGAAGTGCTAGTAGCCGGTTGAGCATTGCTGTATTGAGATGTAGGCTGAGGAGCGAGCAACGATGCATGACGGGGATCACGAGGTTGGCAATCATGAAGGAGGTATCACGGTAACGGGCCGAACCGCGAAAGGTGAAAGATAAAGAGGATTGGGCAGCTCGAGAAATCCAGGCGCGGATGGAGTCTGGCGGTGGTGGTTGGCGGAAGCTTGAGAAATGGATGTAATAGTCAGCCCAGAGGGCAGGTGTGGAGAGGGCAATTGCACGCCATTGGGAGCAGACTCGAGTCACTAGGAGCCTTGGTTCGTCTTCGAGTGGAAATATGGCTGGTAGCGAACATAATTCAAGGAATATTGTTCGAGTGATTTCGACGGGCAGATTCTCCATGCTGGGGGATTGAAACCTGCCAGAAGCTTAAGGGCCTGGCATGAACAGCCATTTTACTGCAGACCGTCGAACGCATGTCCTCGAGTGTTGCTAGCTTTATACGTATTAGTTGTTATCTGCAAGCGCCGAACCAGCAATCAATCAGGTATCATTTCATGGAACTAAATTTCGAACACAAAATAGAGCGAAGCTGTTGCCAAATATTGCCAAATTAAAAGGGATGCACGCGTTCAAGTTGGGTCTGCTCAGGTCTCATTATTTTTTGTGTTCTCCCAGTTGCCTTCACGATGGCTTTATCTCCTGAAATCATCGAGATAATATTCCTCAAGCCCTGCTCGTCAAAAACCATATTCCCGCTCCAGAGGGACGAGCCCAGTCTGCTCCCAATGATGTGCAATCGCCCTCGCAATCCCCACTCACTACTCGACCCCATCCACGCGTGGATATCTCGATCCACCTAAGTAACATTAGCATTTGGGATTTACAGAACTATGGCACGTCCTCTACTGCAATTCTTGACCTCGTCTTTCCCATCATACAGCGCTGCGCGTCCCTGAACCTCTACATCGATGAACCAACACTCACACAACTGCTCTTCCTTCCTCCCGGTTCATTGTATGCTCTCCAGAAGATATCAATCAAACCTATCCTCACCCCATATACCACAACCCTCGGTGTAATTCCACGCGCCACTGCATTCCAGCAGTGCCTGCGACTCCATCAAGTGACATTCGCGTTCGCAGCCCATGTGGTGGATCCTGAAGACTTGAATCTGCCGTGGCACCAGCTAACCCATCTGAACATGCCCTTGTGCTTACTCCATGAGTATGAGTGTCTCGATGTCCTGCGGCAGTGCACTGCACTCAAAGAATGATGCAGTCTTTCTACATTCTCTACCCCTTCTCGTGATCTACATAAGATAACAGCGCTTTCCTGCCGCCCAATCATGCTGCCATCCCCCCCGCAGCCTCCGCCTCGGTCTTGGCGATCTGGCAGGCTACAGCGCCCACTTCATCTACGCGCTCCGCCTCCGCAGCCTCCGCCCTGCATCACCGGCATCGCCCCGTGCTCTACTGCCTGCATTCCAGACGCTCGTGTCGAAGGCCATACGCCATCTCGATCTCTCTCACTAGATCCCCATAGATCCCCCTGGTGCGCTCGTGCCCAACCTCGAGTCACTCAAGCTCCGGGACAGTGATCCGGAAATGTTCCGGACGCTCAGTTGCGGTGCCGCTGCCCCACGTCTTGTGGCCCTCGAGCTCGGCGTGGTGAATTCGTGCGACCTGTTTGACATGCTCGAAGCATGGGTGGCTGCTGTGTTTACCGATGTTTCTGCCGTTCACTCGGGTATTGACGACATAGACATGGCCCGCCTTACGGCTCTGAGGGCGACTGGGGTGCAGGTTGTATTCAGGAACCGGTCGTTGTAATTTTCAATCCTGAGATACATTGAGCGAATGGGAGGGCATCGCTCCGCTTTTGAGACACGTTGTAAAACCGTAGCCGGTTTGGGTATTGAGAATTAAAAAGGAATGTGGTTCTCCGCGTGGCATCTGGATTGGGTATGAACCGCGTGTGGATTTGTAGCGCGGTGACCATTATGTGAGTATGAGCGCTGGGAGCTTTCACCAATAATGCGAGCAATATATTGATTGTTCATAAACACTACAGGTGCCCAACAATTTTCCCCCGGGAAAAATACAGTATGAAAAATGTCTTGTGTTCTCTGAGTCATTTTTCCCAAGGGGAAATTCCAAATTTATATACAAGTAAAATAGAATTAATATAAATCATTCCTCCCCCCTTTGTTCATGGAGAAAATGTGACATTTTGCTGCCCATTTTCCTCAAAGTAGAATAGATGAAAAATGCGAAATTTTCATCTCATTTCCTCCAGAGTAATATAACACATTTTCATAAGGAAAATCAAGGAAAATCCAGGGAGATATCACATTTTCCTTGTGAAAATGTATTATATTGCTCTGGAGGAAATGAGATGAAAATTTCGCATTTTTCATCTATTCTACTTTGAGGAAAATGAGCAGCAAAATGTCACATTTTCCCCATGAACAAAGGGGGGAGGAATGATTTATATTAATTCTATTTTACTTGTATATAAATTTGGAATTTCCCCTTGGGAAAAATGACTCAGAGAACACAAGACATTTTTTATACTGCATTTTTCCTGGGGGGAAATTTTTGGGCGCCTGCAGTGTAAAAACGGCCCCAAGAATTCAACGCCCTTAATATAGTTCTTCGTTAATGTCCCTCGATAGCCTGGCATTTCAATAGTGGGTGAATGGTGCGATGTGCATCTATAAGAATCTTCCAAAAAACCTGCGCTCGTTCGCGTTGCACAACCACACAGGTACGCTCAATGAAACGGGGGCTAGTGGGCGGCATCACATGATAGTACTACACGAACAGCTAGTGGTTATATTGGATGGTAGGTGAGTGATGAATGGTTTCGTTGGCTTTTGTACGTATGTGGAATTGGGACTGTCCGGATGATCTCTAAAAATTGTGCGTGCTACCACCCGGGATGGCCAAGCTGGATTTGCACCCCGGATTCTGTCACGCCTCAGGCGTGCTTCATCTGGGGATCATCATGTCTCCAGTCCAGTACCGCTACTTTGATAAAGCGCGGTGCCTGGTTGGGCGTGCAGCCGCAATCCTTGTACGAGTATGTCGAAAAGAAATCAAAATTTTCACAAAAGCAAAGTATAGTGTCGTGAGGCGGGGGGAGAGGGTCCTCACCCAAAGCAGCATTATCTCTGGATTCTTGTGAAAACCACTGTCTCGAAGCCAAAGGGTTTCGAGGTTGGGTACCAGGGCCAATGTCTCAGGCAGGTTCTCGGGAATTTAAATCCGGATAAATCAAGCCTTGGATCGTATTGGATAGAACTGGCTGGAACATCGGCAGCGACCAGTGCGCGGGGTACTCATATTTCGGGCCGGAAATTTCGAAGGCGGGGAAGGCAAAATACATGGAGGAAACAACAATTGTCGTCCTCCAGACCCGAGTCACAGAACTTGATGTAGAGGGTATGGAGAAATGGCAACACAGTCGGGCGGTGAGAGCGTTGTACCATCCTTTGTAGAACAAGGTTGTCGATGGAGGATATGCTGACATTGCATTCTTGGAGAGAGACGCACCTACGAAGAACGTCGAGGTATTCGTGTGCAAAGATTGAGGGCGAAGACAAGCGTAGGGTGGTCAGTTGGTGCCAAGGCACATTGAAATTTGTGATTCTCAAATCCTCCAGGCATAAGTGCCCAGTTACCAATTAAACGTGTGGAGTTGGGGACATGACTCAAACGCGGTGGCGAAGGGGATTGGATTAGCCACCCGGGTATTATCCTCAACATCAATTATCATGCTCTGAAGCATGTGCAATGAGTTAGGTGGAAGGGTTAGCAACCAGTTGAGTGTCGCTATATTGAGATCTAAGCAGAGGAACGAGCAACGATGTATGACGGGGAATACAAGGTCGATAATCATTGGGGATGGACCACGGAAGACGAATGACAATGGGAATTGGGCAGCTCGGGAAATCCAAGCGTGGATGGGGCCTGGCTGTGGACTTGAGCAGGAACCCATGGAATCGCCGTCGATGCGGTAGCTAGCCCAGAGGGCGGTCATGGAGAGGGCAATTGCACGCCATCGAGAGCAAACGCGAGTCACCAGGAGCCTAGGCTCGCTTTTGTGGAGTGGAAACGTGGTTGGGAATGAACATAATTCGAGGAATATTGCTCGAACGATTTCGACGGGTAGATTCTCCATGCCAGGGTATTGAAACCTGCCACAAGGAGCTATAAGCAATTCTACTGCAGAAAATCGAACGCATGTTCTCAGATCTTACTAACCTCACTTGATCACTGCCTGTGGGTGCTAGCTTGGGCGAGCCGGTCAGTTGCCGGATCGTGATGGTGTTTCGTGTCAGGATTCAAAGGCTGTTGCCAAATATTCCCAACTAGTATTATAAAACAAACATCTCAACATCCTTTCTCCAGCTTTCTCCTTTCTTCAAGAATTCAGCACACCCGGTCTCAGCGGCCAGTCTACGAAAGATAGCAGGGTTCTCTCGGGTTCGTAGTTTTTGACGTACTCGAGGCATGCGTGACACCGTGCTGACTGGTATTGCTGTGACCTCGACAGATGTATGGATACTATGCCGCGCACTATTATTGGATGGCCCTTACCCCACGCACAGCGGGCTGGTAGAATTGATTTATTACCACCACATCCACTCACGCAAAAATTACCGACTGAGATATTTAGCTCGAACAGGGCCCTAGGTATATAGAACTTGCAAAACCGTTCATTGATGGGGAGCCCATTCCATACTGGCTTCCAACTGCCTTGCAAAATCCCCGAACAATGCCAGGTGTTGACGAATACTGCCAAAGATCGCATATCATACGCAATCGTAGTGGGATCGTGATTTGCCTTGCTTGTAGATCTGTGAATCTGCGGGCTGTTTCCCTCTAAACTCTGGTTTTGGGAAGTAGCAAGTGAAGGACCGCGGTGAACGCATGTTGGGTTAGTAGGTACCACTTGCAGTGGGGTGGCCTACAGAATGTCTACTCGGTCAATATGGGTGCGAGGTCGTAGGGAATCGAACAAAAAACGTTTATGGAATTCGGAGTCTCCTTGTTGTACATGTAACTTGTCAATTACAGTTACTCCCGCTTACCACCTTGGACACAGACGGTACATAAAAGACTCTCGGCTTTTATCAGCGGTCTATTTACAGTGCCAGAATTGCATCATCGTTTACTTATTCATAGGGATGGGATTTGTCCGGGCCAGAAGGCCGACCCTCCTTTGTTTGCCAAGTACCATGGTTCGTCGTGAGTCAATATGTCATGTACCCTTGGGATTTTCATCAACTCGTGAATGCGAAGAATGTGTGCCTCTGCCTGCTCCTTATTGGCGTGTGCACATGAGTTGGCGTGGCCGCGATATCCAACAGCGATATCCGACTTTCCTGTAATTAAATTCCAGTGACGCGCACTGTCTCCCGCGAGATAAATCCATCCACCATCGGCGGAGGTGCGGGCAAGAATGTTAATGTGCCCCGCGAGGTGACCCGGGGAATCGATTATATGTAGACTGCCATCCCCATGAAAATCGAATGCGCGGGGGAATGGCCCAAGTGGCTGCCATCCGCTTGGGTCCAGGTATTGAGTACATTCGGGCCCGGGGGAACAAATCGGATGAAAATGGAGATTCGAGATCTTGGGGGTAGGAGGACTGAAACAATGATTTAGACTCGACCCCAACCACAAATCCGCTCTTGGTGAAGAGCTTGGTGTCTCCAACGTGGTCGTAATGACAGTGGAATAGCATACGGTGCTAATATCATCGGGTGATGTCCCACCCTTCGCGAGGGACTCCACAACATCCTGAGGGATCTGAACTTTATTTGCTATTCGTTGGATCCATTCGACGACAGCGGGGGGATAATTCTCCCAGTCTCGGCGAATTCCAAGGTCGAAGATGAAGAGTTTTTGGCTTAATGAATGTTTGAGGAGGAAGGAAAGGGAAGGCAAAACTGCCATCCCGGGGGGTGCATTGGTGATAAACATTTCAAAGGGTAACGTGATGAGCCCTGCTTCAAGTGCAGAGATATCACAGTACGCCTGATCCTTGGTTGGCGGCAGAAGAGATGCCATGACGCTTGGGAGTCAATTGACTTGGGGTCAACTCTAGTTCATGGCCCTCATTAGCGACCCATACGGAATACGAAAACTCGTCGAACCTTTGTCGAATCTCGAATGGCTCGCACGTTAGCCGCCAGAGGGGAGAGGATTGAAGGGAGGCACCAATTCAGGCATTGTAACCCCGATAAGTGTGTATTTGAATACCTCTGAATGCTCCCATATACAGTGTGGGATGTGCCTGGCTGACATCATGGGACTCCACAGCTGCTATCAAGGTGTAAGTAATGCAGTTTCGAAAGAAGCTCGACTCGGAAGAAATGGTAACCCGGCCCGGGGGTCATAGTCATTCAGCATAGTGTTCATACGAATACACATTCTGCTGAGTATTCAAACTTTCTTCAAATTTTCAGCTCCTATTTATTCGTCGCCCCGTTATCAGTTAGCGTACATGGTCGGGCCAATCTGGAGGTGATGGTAGTGGCTCGTTTGCTCTTGTACCTATGCCTAAGCCTTAGTTCGTGAAACTGTGGGATGATCTCTATAAAAACCTGTGCGGTTGCTATGGCCTATACTCCATCCCTACCATAGGGTGACCAAGGTGGATTCGCACTCCGGATTCTGTCAACGCCATCAGGCGGGCTTTGTCTACGGGTTCAATGCCCCGGTTCAGCACCGTTACTTCGGTGAGCGCGGCGATACTGGGGTCGGCGCGTGCGGCCGCAATCCTTGCTTCAACCATGTCGAAAAGGAAATTAAAACTTCCCACAGAGCTAAAGTGTAGTGCCGTAAGGCGAGGGGAAAGGGCGCCCTCACCAAGAGCGCGCATTATCCCTGGATACTTGTGAGAACCACGGCCAAGCCAAAGAGTTTGACGTTGGGCACTAGGGCTAGCGTCTCGGGCAGGGTTTCAGGGAATTGAATCCGGATAAGTCGAGCTCTTTGATGGTATCGCACAGAACTGATCGGAATTTCGGCAGCGACCAGAGCGCGGGGCGTGTGGGGCCCATTGGTTGAAATTTCCGAAGGCTGGGAAGGCAGAGCGCGTGCCAGAGGAGATGGTGATTATTGTTCTTTAGATCGAGGAACTTGGTGTAGAGTGTATGGAGAAATGGTAAAACAGCTGGTCGGTGAGAGTGTTCTATTACCCTTTGTAGAATAAGTTGTTGATGGGGGATATGTGAATGCCGCATTCTTGAAGAGAGGTGCACTGATGAAGGATATCGAGGCATTCATGTACGAGAATCGAGGGCGAACATAACCGCAGAGTAGTTAGTTGGTGCCAAGGCACGCAAAAATTCGCGATTCGCAAATTCTCTGGGTGGTAGTCTTCATCGGTTACTAATGCAAATGTATGGAGTTGGGGCATGACTGAAATGCAGTAGCAAAGGAAGTTGGGTCGGTTGTCTGGGTATCATCCTCAACGGTGATTGCTATGCTCTGAAGCATGTGTAACAACTCGGAGGAAGTGTTAGTAGCCGATTGAGTGTCACTATGTTGAGAGAGAAAGCGAGCAGCGAGCAGCGATGTATGATGGGCAACACAAGGTCGGAAACTATGGGGGAGACCTCAAACGCCGAACCGTAGAAGGTGAACGATAACAAAGATTGGGCGGTTCGGGAAATCCAAGCGCGGATGGGCTCTGACTGTGGGGCTGGGCAGAAGGTCACGAACTCGATGTAGTAGCTGGCCCAGAGGGTGGGTGTGGAGAGGGCGATCGAACGCCATCGGGAGCAGACGTGTGTCACCAGGAGTCTGGGTTCGTCTTCGTGGAGCGGAAATGTGGTTGGTGGTGGACATAATTCAATAAATATTATTCGAGTGATTTCAACGGGTAGATTCTCCATGTTGGGGGATTGAAACCTGTTAGGAAGGCCCACAACCAGCCATTTTACTGCAGACAATTGAACGCATGTTCGCGGGCCTCCGATTGGTTGCGGGATGCGGACACCGGGCCGACCTTGGGCTGCGTTTCGTGGGATTCGAATTTCAAACCCAAGTAGAGGCTGTTGCCAAATATCGCCAACTAAGACGGACACAGTAACACACGCGTCTGAGTCCTGCCTTCGAGATTATTCGAACGAACGATATTCCTACTCAAAAAAGACGCGCCTGAGCTTTAGTTGGCGACCCACGTTTGCTCCCAATGTAGTACTCTTGGACCTTGATGTCCAGCAGACATGGGCCAACATCCAATCCTCGCAAATACCTCAACTTCCCTTTTTAACTCTCCTTTCTCTGAGAATTCTGCGCTTCCATGCCCCCATTGATAGCCCTAGCAGGGTTTTCTCATCACCCGGTCACAAGGTTCGCGGTTTCTTTTCGACGTACTCAAAGCGCGCATGGCGGCTAACACGCGATAAAGCTGCTTTCATAGGTTTATTGGCCGTAAAATTTTCTTAGACGAGGCCTGTTGGAGAGTGTCGATCCGCTTTAGGCAGGCGGGGGCTGAGGTCACTTCGCTGCGCATCGTGTCCGAAAATCACACGAGGTGGGGGTGGTTGGTGGAATTGATTCATTATCGCCACGTCTACCCACATAAAGATTACTAGTTGAGATTTATCTGCGGTCTCGTGGTGAGTACCAACTCTGACTCGAACAAGACTTCAGGTGCTAATAATTTGCACAGCTGTCCATCGATGAGGAGCCCATTCCATAATGACGTTCAACGGGGCTGACCAGAACGCGTTCGCATGCAGATTTCGCTGCAGCTGCCTTGTGAAATCCGCAAACCCGCAACTTGAATAGCGGGCGCTGACAAACATTGCCGAAGATAGCACGATATGCGCATCTGCCTTAAACTCTGTAGTTTTGGGAAATACCAGGTGGAGGGTCGCCGTGAACGCGTGTTGAGTTGGTGAGTTACCACTTGCAGTGGAATAACATACAAATGGCTCATGGCTACGTGTTCTCAAGTTTCCAGCATCATCATAGATCTGCCTCCCGAAATCATCGGGATCACATTCCTCGAGCTCTCTCATCGAAAACCATATCCCCGCTACGGAGCGATCCTAGATCCTTATATTATCCTACATAACGGAAACATTAGCTTGTTTTCACGTGTTACCGCATCCCAGCAGTGTCCGCGGCTCCGCCGGGTGATGTTCGCATTCATGGCCGAGATTGTTGATCCCACAGAATTCGATTTGCCATAGCACCAGCTGACCCATCTGAACATGGGCTCATTCTCAGTCCATTACTATGGGTGCCTCGATGTCCTGTGGCAGTGCACTGCGCTCCAAGAATGCAAAATCGTTGCAGTCTCTATCTCCTTTAGCGATCTGGCAAGGATTCAGGCACTCTCCCGCAGCCCAATTGTGGTGCCATCCCTTCACACCCTCCGCCTCAACTTCGGTTAGGTGCCCCCCCCCCACTCCATCCCCTTCGTCTACGCCTCCGCCTCCCGTGTCTCCGTAGCCTCCGCCCCGGATCGCCAAATCGCCCCGCGCTCTGCTGCGCATACTCCTGCCTTCCTATCCGAGACAATACGCCATCTCGATCTCTCTGGGTGGATTCCCATGGATCTCCCCGACGCACTCCGCTCGTGTCCAACTTCAAGACACTCAGGCTCCGGGGCAGCGGCCTGGAAGTGCTCCGGACGCTCAGTGGCGGTGTCATCGTCTCACGCTTCGTGACCCTCGGACTGAAGTGGATTTGTGCGACCTCTGAGGCACGGGTGGCTGGTGCGCGTCCGGACAACGGCATTGCCGTGCTTAGCGATGTTTCCATCGTTGATTTAGGTGTTGGAGACATGGACGTGGCTCGCCTTGAGGTGCTGAGGGCGGCTGGGGTGCGGGTCGTATTCAGGAACCGGTCGTCGTAGGCTTACTATATCCACACGTGTCGCACGAGACCTGCGGTGAACGTTTGGCGACCTTATCGAGCCCAATCTCGTGCGCATGTGGGGGTCCGTCCCCATCGACCTTACATGTCAACCATTTCAAATCTTGGTGTCTGTATTGCCGGTGTGGGCTCTGCCACTACGCGGCCGTCAGCTCTCGCACCTACGAATACCACCTAATTAACAAAAACCGGGGAAGAGTTGGGTCTGAGCCAAAGCAAATATCCGCGTCTCGGCTTCACACAGAAACTGAGCCCGGGCGGGGGCAAGGGTCGGCATCGATACATCGCTACTATGACGATACTATGCGGAAGACACCAACCAGGACGATTACCGAGTCTATCGTGGAGGGCGCTTTTCGGCAGAGGTGGCCATCGAACATGCTGTATCTGGGTTGACTAAGGAGAACGCACCTCGAGGCCGTAAAAGTTAGATCTCGGGCCTTATCTCCTTGAAGCGGAAGAGATTTCACGCGCATGCGCGCTGTATTGGCGATATGAACCTTGGGTTGGCGTCGAGGTGCCCGCTGGGGTCGGAGCTCTTCTGTGATTGGAATGGGTGGACGTGAAAGAGGAGAGCAACAATAGAAAGGCGACACCTGAGGCGGCTGGCCACGCCAGCATAACCTCGCCCCCGCACCCACCCCCTATTTTGCGCATGGCATTGATAGACATCATGCTGCGTCTCACTTCCCTCAGGTCGGCTTGTGGATCAATACTGGGTGTTTCTATTTGGCAAGGTGTCATGTATTCAGCAGGATAACTCACGCCGAAGGATGGGAATATCCCCGGCTACGCGGATTGAACGAATTATTGGGTAGAATCCGTAGGGCGCGTATCAAGGGAGTGTGTAAAAAGGTTGATTACGACGCACTCTTTACCTGGCACGCGTGATGTTATCCACCAACACAAATAACAGCCCATGCATGTGGAGCGGTGGGTTGACTCCAGGTAAATGCCGATATGTTTTCGCAAGTCTTTCAACTGCCTCGTGTACGGCTACGTAATATGCCCCGCCCAGAGCCAACGCAGAAACTCGTAGGTCGTGGCCCCTACCTGTACACAGGGTGACCCCAACTGCCAGGAAGATGCAACCCCTTTGTGGGATATTGTTTGGGCCCCGGGATCGGCACCGTATGTCCCGAACCGGAGTTCCCACTCGAGCAGCGGTCAGCGGCTTATCAAAACCGAGCGGGCGAACACCAGACAAACTCTGGACCTCGTTAACTTGACGTTGTTTCCACCCGAGCCGATTACGAGTAATTATAACAGACTGCATCCTATAGCCTGCTGAGACAACCCCATAACGGAATATGCTTGGCGCCTGACATAAATCAGCTTATTTCCTTTTCTGATGGAATGCGTTCATAATGTGCTATTTTTGGAACATACTCAAGAAGACTTAAGATCCCTCCGGGCTCCCCAGGGCATTATTACCACAATCTTACGCTCCTCTTCCTGTCGTCTCTGTGATTTCTTCCACGACAGGCGCAGTATACGATGCAATTCAAGACTCTGAACATTGCTGTTGTGGGTGGAGGACTGGGAGGGCTATCTGCTGCCCTCGCATTGAGGAGGGCCGGCCATCGAGGTGTGTATGGACATCCCACACCTTATGGAGCATAAGTGACGCTTGTCGGCACAGTGACTATATACGAGCGTAGGAGCTTCGCAGCCGAGGTTGGAGGTGAGTGTACTACTGCTGGTTGCTATCCAAATATCAATGACTTGCACATAGCCTCCATCAGTTGTGCAGCCAATGGGGGACAATGGCTCGCGGAGTGGGGCGTGGACATCGACATGGGGCGACCCGTGAATTTGCTCCAGCTCACCATGCGCGACTGGAAGTCCGGTGAAGTCCTCGCAAAATACGATTTGCACGACTACGAAGAGAAGTGGGGGCAGAAGTATTACATGTTCTACCGCAAGGATATGCACACCATGCTGCTCGAGTCCTGCACGAGCCCTGAAGGAAAGGGCTTCCCAGTTACGGTCCATGTCGACTATGTGTGTGAGAGCGTGGACTATCGCGCCGGGCGGATCAAGTTCAGGAATGGCCAGCAGGTTGAAGCGGACATGATTATTGGGGCTGATGGCATTCGAGTACGTACATGTTGCTGGCCCTTCTCCACTTACCTGAAATTTCGATAGTCGAGGGTGCGGTCGGAGATAGGGATCACGCCACAGATGTCATCCGCGCCACAGACGTGTTTCCGCTGCAACGTCTCAACTGATGTGGTCAAGAAGCTTAACCTTGTGGACCACGCCAGACACCCGTCCATCCAATTCTGGGGTGGGTTCGAAGTGCCAGAGTAGGTTGTACGACAAATAATGGCTGCAGACGTTAATATCCGCATATGCAGTATCAACAAGTACTTCAAGATCGTGATGTCACCATGTGCAGGCGGGGATGTACGTCATGCTGTGACTATCAGCAACCTCGGCTTACCTGTGCTTTGTGACTTGTTCAGATCGTGTCGTTCTATTGCTTCATGCCTACAGAATTCGCTGAACAGCACACCTCAGAGGGATTCCAATTCAAGGAGGTCCCCGTCTCCGAAATCCTGGTTGGTTCATATGACAAACTCGATAAGGACTGTGTGGACCTGCTCAAGAATTCGGTGGATCGCATGCCGTGGAGACTGTATGTCCATGATCCATATCCCGTGCGTCCCTGCCCATTCATTTTCCGGCTACAACCTGAGCCTTGGTAGTATTGGTCCAGAGGCATAGCGACCATCCTCGGGGATGCGGCACACCCCATGATGGTGCGTCAACCCCGACCCTGACCCCGCTGTGGGATCATCCCTGATGGGTCTAATACTACAGCCACACCAGTCGCAAGGCGCGTGTCAGGCGATCGAGGATGCTGCTGCGCTAGGCCTGATATTCTCCGCGGACCATCCCGAGTTCACACACGACGTCGCAGCGGGGCTCGCGCTGTACGAACGGATCCGGAAGCCCAGAGCGACGCGGGTGCAGGCGGCCAGCATGAAGGCGACGGAGAATCTTGCTGAGCGCATCGGATTCACATCACTAGCGGGTCCGGATGCGCCATTGGTGGACAGCACTGGGTGGCAGAAGCTCACTGTCGCTGAGATGAATACCTAGTGCGTTTTTCTTTGAGGTAGAGTTGTATTATTCTGATGATCACTACCAGCAATATGCGTCATCATATCGCACAGGAGACCCGCGGTAGTGTCGAAGCCAGGCTGTAGTTCTTCACGCGGTTCTAGATCCAGGGGTCCAAATGCCAATGCAGGCATTCTTCATTCTGTAATCCAATTATATTTCGAGGGGGCGGAAAGATAAGACCATATATATAGTATAGCTATGCCATTGCTTACATCTAAGCACTAGTCCCTGTGTGTACCCGCCATTCAATATACTTTTCACGAGGCCGAGGATCGGGGAAGTAACCCATTCTTGTATGTGGCACTGGATTCAGAATGCATAGTTAGATACTTACCAGTATCGAGTGTTGCTCCGTTAATTGGAAATCGGATGGGGATAGTTCAGCCAAAAACGGTTCTCAATTCCTGCGCAATGAGATTGTATCCCTACCCGCACCGGCTGCCTGCATTCCATCATAGTGAGTCGTTCAGCACCTGATGGAACCGCGTTCAAGTCCTGGACGTCAAACGCAGGATTTCAACTCTGGCTCTCGACTACCAGATTCTCGCTAATGGCCATGGCCGAGCAATTCAAGTGAAGGCCATTACAATACTACTCATAGGTTCCGCTGCTCAACCAAGGTGGGGTCCCGCGTACTACGCCACACGCGTACACAGGGAGGTGGCGGTGGCTGCGGTAGTGTATCCAACAATCGAGCGAATCATACTGATGCCTTCAGCTGCACAAATGGGGTGAATCGACTCCCTCTGTAGTGGTGTTGTTGAGAGGTGTCCAACTCCAAAATGTTCGTCACGATCCTCGGTCACGGTTAGTATCGTGATCGGAGGTTGAATCCCGCCTCGATCCAATCCCCAAGATAGAGGATGTAGGATAAGGCGTATGGATGGCTCTATCATTTTTCCCCCTCTCAATTGGTTGGACGCTTGATATTTAAACCCCCTCAACGAAGCTATTTCTTCACCAAATTTCCCCCTCAATTCTAGATTACATGCCATATCCAGTTTCGTGCGAAGCCCAGCAATTCAAACGCCTCAACGTCGCCGTAGTTGGCGGTGGTCTTGGTGGTCTTTCTGCCGCTCTGGCCTTGCGGAGGGCGGGTCATCAAGGTGCGCGGGAGTTTCGATTTAATAGGGCAGTTGGAAATGATACTACGATGCTGACCGTAGTTACCATATACGAGCGGAGAAGCATGGCAGCTGAGGTCGGAGGTAAGCACAGTAGCCAGGATTGAGACTGCCTTCCGACGCATAGCAAAAAAGCGACCATCAGTTGCGCAGCCAATGGTGGTCAGTGGCTCGCAGAGTGGGACGTCGATGTCTCTTTGGGACGGCCTGTGTATTTGCAACAGCTTACTATGCGCGACTGGAAATCGGGAGACATACTCACCCAATACGACCTGAGGGATTATGAGCAGAATGGGGCTATGTGCGTCCAATCCATTTTCCACTATACCGCACGCGGACGAAATGATTTCTGGAAGAAATATTACATGTTTCATCGCAGGGATATGCATGCCATGCTTCTCAACTCTTGCACGAGCATAGAAGGCAAGGGGCCCCAGTTTCTGTCCATGGTGACCACGCGTGTGAGCGCGTTGACCACCAGACGGGGAAGATTACATTCAAGAACGGTCAGCAGGTTGAGGCTGACATGATTATTGGTGCCGATGGAATTCGGGTACAGTTCCCTATCCATACCCGTTCCCTGTCTCACCTTTGTTCAGTCCAACGTGCGGACCGAAATTGGGATCACGCCAAAGATGACTTCATCTCCACAGACGTGTTTCCGCTGCAACATTCCAACAGACACGGTCAAGAAGCTCGGCCTGGTTGATCATGCTAGCTATCCGTCCATCCAGTTTTGGGGTGGATTCGAAGTCCCAGAGTGAGTTGCAGGAGGATAGTGGATTCGGGCACTAATTTTGCACGTACAGCATCAACAAGTACTTCAAGATTGTCATGTCCCCATGCGCTGGAGGAGATGTAAGTGCACATACGGTCGCGAGCGGATTAGACTTATATACGTCGTAATACACAGATCGTGTCGTTCTATTGCTTCATGCCTACCGAATACGCCAAACAGCACACCTCAGAGGGATTCCGATTCAAGGAGGTCCCCGTCTCTGAGATCCTCATCGGCTCATATGAATGCCTCGACAAGGACTGTGTGGATTTGCTCAAGAATTCGGTGGATCGGATGCCATGGAGATTGTATGTTCATGAGCCATACCCCGTGAGTGCCTGCTCCGCCTCGTAGCTGGTGTCAGCCTAAGTTCCGGTAGTATTGGTCCAAGGGCGTAGTGACCGTCCTCGGGGACGCCGCGCACCCCATGATGGTGAGTCGATCTATCCAATCACGAGATGGCGTCTGATAAATCGCAACGACATAGCCGCACCAATCACAGGGCGCGTGCCAGGCAATTGAAGACGCCGCCGCTCTGGGCCTCATCTTTTCAGCAGACCACCCCCAGTTCACTCACAATATCGCTGCAGGGCTCGCGTTGTATGAAAGGATACGTAAGCCGCGGGCGACACGGGTGCAGGTGGCCAGCCTGAAGGCAACGGACGATATCACCGAGCGTATTGGGTTCACATCGCTTGCGGGGACGGGCGCGCTGATCGATGATGATGGGTGGGAGAAGCTGACTATTGGCGAGATGAATAACTAGTATGTCGAGTTTTTGGGCCCGATGTTGCGTTGTTCTGACAATGTTTAGTGATATGCGGCGCCATGTAGCAAAGGAGGTTTTTAGCAGCGTTGGGAAATAGTCGTGATCCTCGCGACATCCTGTCTCCGCGGGCTCGATGAACACCTGAGTTTCTCGGGGCGTTGAGATCGTTAGAGGGGTGTCCCCCTTGTTGTGTTCAGAATTTAACAGCCTCATTAAACTCTTATAATCTTTCCAGACCAAATTATGTCTAAGGCTTTATACCACCAATGTGCCGGTATGCCTGTCCGATACAGAGGGCCCAACATCGTCCATTATACTTATGAGTGAGGGTCACCACTTGCGCGTGGTATAACCAAATTGTTGATAGAAATACTTATGGTGTTACTTCAACCAACTTTGAACCTATTTATGTTACATATTCAAGAATTACTATTCATTGTCTGCAGTCGTACAGCTACCAATATTAATGCTAGACAGGTGTGGCAGGTGTGGACGCGACAGGGTCAGGGAGTCGACGAGCATGGGCATGCCATAAACAGGCGGAGGACGGGAGGAGCGTTAGAGCTAACACACATGGGAGTGGGGGGTAATTCAACGTTAACTATATGAGCCACAGGGTGGATGCGGCAGGGCCAGGCGCACAGCACCGCCGCCGTTCGCAGGGTGGTAGCAATGGTAGGTGATGTCGTGGGAGAGCGATGTGAGTACGACAGTGGTCGGGGGTGGTGAGTTAGATGGGGCGCAACAGCAGATGGATATGTGGGTGAGGCCAGAAGGACGCGCGACAAGGTTCATGGTGTTCGAAGGTGATAGGACGCGATGAGAGAGAGAGGATCCGACATATGATGAAGCTATGAAACGGATTAGTACAAATGAATAGGGAACATGGGGAACTGATTTGATAGGAATGTGGAAGGGCATGTGATGAGGACTACCTGGAGTGGTAAGGGGTATAACGAGGCTGGCGGAGTGATGGAGATGCAGTAAGATCGGTAGAGCGACGACACTAGGACCACAAGTTCAGGGCATGAATATACTAAAGATAAGTGGACTTATATCACTCGGAGGTTGTTCATCACACAGTGGCCGCAAGCGCGTCATCATCCTACTGTCCTGTTCAAGTTGTTGCAGGCCTTCTTCCTGACTCGGGAGTGGTTTTGCTTGTTATTATAGGTTTTCGTGACATCGGGACCATGCATCGTTGTGGGTTGGAGTGGAAGGGTGGTCATGGTTGTTCTTTCAACCATCAATAGTCAAGCTTTCAAAATTTCAAGCCTTCAAGATTCAAATATCCAAGATGTAACTTATACTAAGTAATAGGCACCTTCAAGTTGCGGGCACCACTGTATGGGGCTGTTGCCAAATATTGTCAACTAAAACGGATGCAGACGCGTGACTCTCATCTCATTCCGGCACTGACAGTGTCACCGTGACAGTTCGGATTCTGTACTAACCACTGCCCAACTCCGAAGTTACATTTTGGTGGACGCCGCCGAACGAGTGCAGGAGAAAACATATCACGGTATGGTTGTGCCAATATCAATTGCTCAGCGCTTATGTTCCCCCAAGTTGTTGCCATGGATTTGCCTCCTGAGATCATCGAGATAATATCCTTGAGTTCACTCGTCAAAAACCATATTCCCGCTTCAAAACGTGATCCAAGGCTCATATTGACTCAGATCTGCTCCCAATGGCGCGCAGTCGCCCTCGCACACCCAGCCTCTGGGCCAATATCCGATTTCTCTCGATTCCCCTCCACTACTTGACCCCATCCGCACGTGGATACATCGATCTGCTCAATCCCCGTTATCATTTGGGATTCGCAGCCCGTCCAATTACAATACGTCCCTACCGCAATCGTTGACCTTGTCTTTCCCATCACGCAGCGCTGCACATTCCTAAAACTCTACATCGATGAACCAACACTCGGACGGTTTCTCTCTCTTCCCCCTGGTTCATTGCATGCTCTCCAGGAAATATCCATCAAGCCGATTCCCGTCCCATACCCCACAATCCTTGGCGTGATTCCACGCACCACCGTATTCCAGCAGTGCCCGCATCTCCGCAAGGTGACATTCGCATTCGCGGCCCATGCGGTGGACCTCGCAGATTTCAATCTCCCGTGGCACCAACTGACTCATCTAGACGTGCACTCATGCTCGCTCCGTGAATATGAATGCCTCGGTGTTCTGCGGCAGTGTACCGCACTTGAAGAATGCAGCATCTCCACATTCTCCACCCCGGCTCGTGATTTGTACAAAGTAGCAATACTCTCCCGCGACCCAGTTGTATTGCCATCCCTCCTCAGCCTTAGTCTTAATCTCGGTGATCTAGTGGGCTACAGTGTCCATTTCGTCTACGCTCTCCGCCTGCCACGTCTCCGCAGCCTCCGCCCTTCATCTCAGGTATCGCTGTACCCTGCGCTGCTACCTGCATTCTGGAGACTCCTATCCGAGACGATCCGCCATCTCGACTTCCCTGGTTGGATTCCCATTGATCTCCCCACCGCGCTTGCGCTCGTGCCCAACCTCGAGACACTCGAACTCCAGGACAGCGATTCAAGAGTACTCGAGACGCTCGGCGGTGGCGCCGTCCCACATCTCGTGACCCTCAGGCTCGGCATAGTGAATTTGTGTGACCTATTCGACATGCTTGAGGCACGGACGGCCGCTGCCCGTGCTGGCGGAGGCGTTGCTGTGCTTAGCGACGTTTCTGCTATTGACTCGGGTACTGTGGGCGTGGACATAACCCGCCTTTACGCCCTGAGGGCGGCTGGGGTGCAGGTTGTGTTCAGGAACTGGTCGCTGTAGGCCTGTTACATCCGCGTGCCCTGCGCGGGGCTGTGAAGGCTATCTAGCAACTTGATTGAGCCAATTTTGCGTACCGCGCTTTCTCATCTTTCAGGGTCCCTACAACTTTTCTTTCCCGAGAGCTGAGAATTTCGATGGACGGATTCCTTTAGTTCGCTACCGCTATATCACTCGCTCCAAGTCACGTAGCAATCCCCCACCCCCGTATGTATGTATCGCGCAGGTTCGGAGTGTTAATTCTGACTGTTTCTGTAGTATCCTTCCGTAGTATAGTCACTATGACTTACCACATTTGCTGCCTATGTAAAATCGACGCATTTGTCAATTCATGAAATTAACTATATAAATACGCATAATAATTGATCCACGGGGAGCGCTGTTGTCCATATAATTATGTAGCGATTGTAGTTTGAACATCGAGGCGTTGCTTGGACTTTGGATGTTGGTGGATGTCGGCGTCTGAAGCCGCCCTGGAATTTATTGGTTAGTAGCATGGCAGGATTTTTTTGGTGTATCGACAGCCAGGTATTTCAATATCCTAGGCGCAATACACAAGCTATGTTATCGAACCTTCTGAGATCTGAGAACTCATTCTCATTGATGCCATCTTACTACACAAAATATAACTAGCTTGTAAATTAGGAAATGTCAAATAACGCTATCGTCGCTGCCTTATGAAATAGAGGGATTGATGGTATTGTGTAGCAAGTTCATCTCGGGTAGCGAATGGCGAGACGATGATAATGGTTTCGTTGGCTTTCTGTACATATGTGGAATTAGCCTAGGCTCGCGAGACTGTCCGAACAGTATTTATAAAGACCTGTGCGATTGCGGTCGCCCACGGACACATACGCACCTATATGGGGCAGCCAAGCCGAATCTGCACCCCAGCTCCCGTCAACGCCACCAAGCGAGCCTCGTTTGGGGGATCCCCGCCCCGGTCTAATAGTACAGCCACTTTGATGAAGGCGGCGATGCCGTGGCCGGTGGATGCAGCTGCAATCCTTGCTTCAATGATGTCGAAGAGGAAATCAAAGTTTTCCACGGTTTCAAGGTATAACGTTGTAAGGCGAGGGGCAAGGGTGCCCTCACCGAGAGCGTGCATGATCGTCGGGTACTTGTGAAAATCATTGCTGAGCCGAAGCGTCTCGATATTGGGTACTAGGGCCAGTGTCTCAGGCAGGCTTTCAGGGAACTCAAATCCAGATAAGTCGAGTTCTTCAATCGTATCGCATAGGACTGATTGGACTCCTGGCAATGGCCAGGGCGCGGCGTCCACGAGAACCATTGGTTGGAATCTCCGAAGGTGGGGAAAGCGGAATGCTGAGAGGAAACGGCAGCTATCGTTCTTCAGATCGAGGAATTTGATATCGAGTGTTTGGAGAAATGGTAAAATGGTTGGACAGCGGGAGCGTTCTAGTATCCTTTGCAGAACAAGGTCGTCGATGGGGGATATGTCGACCCTGCATTCCCGGAGAGAGACGCAGCTACGAAGGATGTCGAGGCATTCATGTGCAAGGATCGAGGGTGAACACAATCGTAGAGTGGTCAATTGGTGCCAAGGCACGTTGAAATTCGCGATTCCCAAATTCTCCACACAGTAACTCCCAACGGTGATATATGCGAATGTGTGGAGCTGAGGGCATGACTCGAACGCGGAGGCAAAGGGGGTTGGGCCGGCTATCTGGGTATCATCCCCAACGAAAACCAACGTGCCCTGAAGCGTGTGCAACGATTTAGAAGGAAGCGTTAGTAATTGATTGAGTGTCACTGTATTAATATATAAATGAAGAAATGAGCAACGATGTATGATGGGGAGCACAAGGTCGGAAATCATGGGGGAGGTCTCAACGGCTCGACCACAAAAGGTAAGTGATAATGGGAACTGGGCAGCTCGGGAAATTCAAGTGCGGATGGGGCCCGGTTGTGGCTGTGGGTGAGAGCGCGAGCGAGGGAAGTAGATGTAGCATTTAGCCCAGAGGGCGGGTGTTGAGAGGCCAATTGCGCGCCATCGGGAGCAGACCTGAGTTACTAAGAGCCTAGGTTCGTTTTTGTGGAGCGGAAATACGGTTGGTTTGTCTGGTGCCAGACATAATTTAAGAAATACTGCCTGAACGGTTTCGAAGGGTAAGCCCTCCACGCTGGGGGATTGAAATCTGCCAGGGGAGTTGAACACACGTTCTAGGATTCAAGATTGTGTGAGCGCTGTTGAACCAGAGTCCAAGGATAATCAATAACGTTCCAAACATCCACTAGAGGCTGTTGCTAAACATTGCTAAACACAAATGAATAGGTGCACGTCACAGAGCGATAGACTACTTACTCGCGCGTTCTCCCAAGTTGCCTCTGCCTCCCGAAATCACCAGAGTCGTATTCCTCGACCTGTGTTCATCAAAAACTATATTCCTACTTCAAAGAAACAAACCCAGCCTCTTGGTCACCCAGGTCTGCTCCCAATGGCGTGCAATCACCCTCGCTACACCGAGCCTCGGGCCAACATCCAAATTTATCTCGATCCGCCCAATCCACATTATCATTCGAGATTTGCCGGCCAACCAGTCACGGCATGTCCTTTACTGCAATAGTTGACCTCATCTTTCTCATTATACAGCGCTGCGCGTCCATGAAGCTCTACATCGACGAACCAACACTCACATGATTTCTCTCCCTCCCTCCTGATTCGTTGCATGCTCTCCAGGATATGTCAATCATGCCCACCTCCGCCTTGTATGCCGCCGCATTCCAGCAATGACCACAACTCCGTCAAGTGAAATTCGCGTTCAAGCCTACGCAGTGGACTCGCAGCCTTCAATCTGCCGTGGCACCAGCTGGCCATTTAGACGGTCCTTGGCTCACTCCGTAGGCATGAGTGTCCAATGTCCTGTGGTAGTGCACTGCACTCGAAGAATGCCAAATCTCTACGTCCACCCCTTTCCATGATCTGCAAAAGATCCCACAACCCAATTGTACTGCCGTCCCTCCACACCCCCAGCGTTGATCTTGGTGATCTGGTGGACCATAACGCCGACTTCGTTTATGCACTCCGCCTGCCGCGTCTCCGCAGTCTCCCCCTGTATCCCAAAATCGCTGCCAGGTGCGCTACTGCCTGTATTCCGGGCGCTCTTGCCGAAACAATACGCCATCTCAACGTACCCCCACAGATCTCCCCAGCGTGCTTGCGCTTGTGCCTACATCGAGACAAAGTTCTGGCGCGAAGATCTGGCTGTCTTTTTTGGTGTATTAACAGTCAGGCATTTCAATGTCCTAGACACAGTATGTTATCGAACCCGCTGAGAACACACTCATTTGTGTCATCCTACTAAGTATACAAAATGTAACCAGCCCGTAAATTAGGAAATTTCAAACTATGCTATCATCACTGCCAATGAAATAAAGGGATTGATGGAACTGTGCAGTGAGCTCATCCTGGGTAGCGAACGGCGAGACGGTGGCAACGGTTTTGTCGGCGTCTCTATACGTATGTGGAATTAGCCTAGGTTCGTGAGACTGCCCAGACAACACCTACAAGACCTGTGTGATTGCGTAACCTGCGGACATATACGTGCCTATATGGGGCAGCCAAGCCGAATCTGCACCCCAGCTCCCGTCAACGCCATCAAGCGAGCCTCGTTTGGGGGATCCCCGCCCCGGTCTAGTAGTACAACCACTTTGATGAAAGTGGCAATGCCATGGTCGGCGTGTGCAGCCGCGATTCTCGCTTCAATTATATCGAAGAGGAAATCAAAGCTTTCCACGGTTTCAAGGTATAACGTTGTGAGGCGAGGGGAAAGGGTGCCCTCACCAAGAGCGCGCATGATCGTCGGGTACTTGTGAAAATCATTGCTGAGTCGAAGCGTCTTGAGGTTGGGCACCAGGGCCAGCGTCTCAGACAGGCTTTCAGGGAATTTGAATCCAGATAAATCGAGTTCTTCGATCGTATCACATAGGACTGATTGGACTCCTGGCAATGGCCAGGGCGCGGCATCCACGAGGCCCGTCGGCTGGAACCCCTGAAGGCGAGGAAAGCGGAATACTCGAAGGAAATGGCAGCTATCGTTCTCCAGATCGAGGAATCTGATATGGAGTGTATGGAGAAATGATAAAATGGTTGGATGATGAGAGTATTCTACTATCCTTTGTAGAGCAAGGTCGTCGATGGGGGATATATCGACCTTGCATTCTTGTAGGGAAATGCAGCTACGAAGGATGTCGAGGCATTCATGTGCAAGGATCGAGGGTGAACACAATCGTAGAGTGGTCAATTGGTGCCAAGGCACGTTGAAATTCGCGATTCCCAAATTCTCCACGCGGTGGTTCCCAATGGCTATATATGCAAATGTGTGGAGCTGAGGGCATGAATCGAACGCGGTGGCAAAGGGGGTTGGGCCGGCTATCTGGGTATCATCCTCAACGAGGACTGACATGTTCTGAAGCATGTGCAGTGGTTTGCAAGGAAGCGTCAGTAACTGGTTGAGTGTCGCTGTGTTAATACATAAAAACAGAGATGAGCAACGATGTATGATGGGGAGAACAAGCTCGGAAATCATAGGGGAGGTCTCAATGGCTGGACCGCAAATATTAAGCGATAACGGGGATTGAGCAGCTCGGGAAATCCAGGCACGGATGGGGTCTGACTGTGGCTGTGGGCGGGAGCATGAGAAATGAAAATGGATGTAGTATCTGGCCCAAAGGGTGGATGTTGAGAGGGCGATTGCGCGCCATCGGGAGCAGACGTGAGTTATCAGAAGCCTGGGTTCGTCTTTGCGGAGCGGAAATACGGCTAGCGCGGCTGGTGGACATAATTCAAGAAATACTGCCTGGATGATTTCGACGGGTAAGGCCTCCATGCTGGGGGATTGAGATCTGCCAGGGCGGTCGAACACATGTTCTCGAATTGCCATCTGCAAGCGCCGTCCACTGCTCCAGGGATAATCGATAACCGATAACATTCCAAACATCCACTAGAGGCTGTTGCTAAATATCACTAAACAAAGATGAATACGCACACGTCACGGGGCGGTAGACTGCCACTCACGCGTTCTCCCAAGTTGCCACCACGGTGCATCTGCCTCCTGAAATCACTAGGATAGCATTCCTCAAGCTGTGTTCGTCAAAAACCATATTCCCACTCCAAAGGAATGAGCCCAGGCTCCACCCTATATCACCAAAATTGTTGGCTGGTGCGCTGCTGCCTGCATTCCAGGCGCTCTTGTCCGAGACAATACGCCATCTTGACCTCTCTCATTGTACCCCTACAGATCTTCCCAGTGTATGTGCACTTGTGCTCAACCTCGAGACACTCAAGTTCTGGCACGAAGATCTAGAAGTGCTCCAGATGCTTGGCTGCGGGGCCGTCCCACGCCTCGAGGCCCTCAGGCTCGGCATAGTAAGTTCATACCACCTGCTCGACATGCTTGAGGCATGGGCAGCTGTTGTGCGTGCTGGCAGTGACGTGCATGCGCTTAGCGACGGTTTCTGCTATTGACTTGGATACTGTGAACAATGTCACAGCCCGTCTTGCGGCGCTGAGAGTGGCTGGGGTGCAGGTTGCGTTCAGGAACTGGTCGTTGTGGCCTGCTACATTCACACGCGTTGTGAGGGCCACCTAATAAATTTGTTGAGCCCAACTTTGCGTACACGCGGGGTCTTTTTTGGTGTATTAATCACTGGTATATTTAATGATATCCTAGGCGCAATATGTAAAGCCATGTTATCGAACAGCCATTCGTGTCCTACACAAAATGTAACCAGTCCGTAACCTAAGAAATGTCGAATTACGCTATCACTACTGTCCAATGAGGAAGGGGGACACGCACAGAAAACTTATTGAGATCATGACGAGAGAGGGCGGGGTGCTGGAATGGGCGCGAACGCACAACTGCGAATTTGGCATTGACAAATTCCAACTACTCGACTTCACCAGGAAGACAATTCCCCACCCTCCAGCACAGAATAGGTGTATACCTTTACCCACCGGTCATATCCACATCAACGGCCATAAAATAGACGCCAAACCAAGTGTCAAATTCCTCGGAGTTCACATAGACCAAGGCTTACGATGGAAAATTCACTGCGCATCGGCACTAGCCCGTGGTCAGGATTGGGTCATACAATTCGGTAGATTGGCAAGATGTTCAAGTGGCGTGCCATCAAAATACCTGAGGAGAGCGTACATGGCAATCTGCGTCCCCAGGATGCTTTACGCTGCGGATATCTTTTTGACGCCAGCGCGAAGAACGGGTCAAGATGCCATGACCACAAGAACCAACCGCGCCATAGTACGACAGCTAACGACAGTTCAAAGGAAGGTAGCAATAGCAATAACCGGGGCAATGAGAACAACAGCAGGTGACGTACTCGACGCACATGCAAACCTCCTTCCGATGCCCCTTCTTATAGATAAACATCGACACCGCGCGGCGTTGAGATTGGCAACGCTCCCAACCTCCCACCCACTCAACAAAGCAATCGCAAAGGCAGCAAAATGTTATGTCAAGAGACACCCCACGCCGCTTCACAATCTGATGCACACCTATAAACTTAACCCCGACAAAATTGAGAAAATAGAGTCAGTCAGGCAGAGTAACAAATGGATGCCCAGGCTCAGTATCAAGATCGCTCGCTCAAAGGAGATCGCAATAAGAGAAGACCGCAGAAACCGTCCGCGCATCAGAATCTACTCTGATGGATCAGGCATTGACGGGACAATTGGGGCCTCGGCGGTTCTCTACCGAGATGGCATCCCCAAGCGCTCCCTCAGATACCGACTCGGCTCAGACTCCCACCACACCGTCTATGAAGGAGAGGGCGTGGGGATCATCCTTGCCCTGGAACTCCTGAGAAAGGAGGTCAAGGGTTCAGTTTCCGGTGTACGGATTGGGGTGGACAACCAGGCGGCTATCACCGCCACATCAAGCATAGAGCCTAAGCCATCGCATCACCTATGGGACATGCTAGACGAACGACTGAACTTAATTATGCGCAGACACTCGCAAGCAAAGATAGCCATCCATTGGACTCCCGGTCACGAAGGGATTGATGGAAACGAGTGGGCAGACGAAGAAGCGAAGGCGGCGTCGCAATCAGGTTCAAGTCCCAGCAAAGACTTACCAGCACCGCTTCGCAAGAAGCTACCCTGGAGCAAATCAGCGATCAAACAGAGCTATCAGTCCAAGCTCAGAGCTGCAGCCAAGCGGATATGGGGGAAATCGACACGACATGGTAGATTGAAACAATTCGACCCTACGATGCCGTCCAGCCGCTTCCAGGACCTGATAAACCAGATGTCGAGAAAGAACGCGAGCTTAATGATCCAGCTAAGGACCGGACACATTCCACTGAACCAGCACTTACATCGTATTAAAAAAGCAGATGACCCACTATGCCCAAATTGCGGTGTACGTGAAGAAACCGTCAGACACCTACTACTCATCTGCTCAAAGCTCAACAACGCGAGGGACAGGATGTTACGGAGGGGAGGAGCGAAAAGCCGAAATCTGCACGCACTTCTAACCGACAAGACACTCATACCATTGGTGTATCAGTTCATCGACGAATCCAAACGCTTGCGCAGTGTTTTCGGCACCATCATGCCTCCAAAGTTCGAAGAAGACTCAGAGGAATAAAAAGACGACACTAGCCTCCCTTATAAAAAAACCCACCCCATAATCATATACTACACACGCCGGCTCGGCGACATACGACGACGGGCCCATAATTCCGGCGGGTCACCCGCTCAGAGGATCATCTCGTGATCCTCCCAGCACCAGGAGACGAAGAAACGCGATTCCAAATTACATCCCACGGACTCAGTAGCTACACGACATTTGTAATTCTCTAACATAGGGCTTCGCCCCAATGGAGTATAAACGAGGAAATTAAAAAAAAAAAAAAAAATGAGGAAGGGGGATTGATGGTAAGTATTGCGTAGTGAACTCACGCCGGGTGGTGAAGGTGAGGCAGTGGCAATAGTTTGGCTGGCTTCTTTCTGTACATACATAACCTAGGTTCGTGAGACTGTCCAAATAATCGTTACAAATACCTGCCTATCTGGGGTAGCCAAGCTGAATTTGCACCCCGGCTTCCGCCAACACCGTCAGGCGGGCTTCGTCTAAGGGTTCAATGCCCCGGTTCATTACCACTACTTTGGCGAAAGCGGCAATGCCGCGATTGGCATGCGCGGCCGTAACCCTTGCTTCAATGACGTCGAAAAGGAAATCAAAGCTTTTCACGGAGCTGAGGTAGAGTGTTGTAAGGTGAGGGGAAATGGTGCCCTCACCAAGAGCACGCATTATCCCCGGATACTTGTGAGAACCACCGCTGAGCCAAAGGGTTTCGACATTGAATGCTAGGGCCAGCGTCTCGGGCAGGCTTTCGGGGAACCTGAACCTGGATAAGTCGAGTTCTTCGATAGTATCGCACAGGACTGATTGGAACTTCGACAATGACCAGGGCGCGGAGTATGCGGGGCCCATTGGTTGGAATTTCCGAAGGCGGGGAAGGCGGAGTGCATGCCAGAGAAAACAGCAATTATCGCTCTGCGGATTGAGGAACTTGGTATAGAGTGTATGGAGAAATGGTAGAACGGTTGGACGGTGAGAATGTTCTACTACCCTTTGTAGCACAAAGCCCTCGATGGGAGATACGAAGATGCTACATTCTTGGAGAGAGGCGCACTGCTGAAGGATGTCGAGGCATTCGTGTGCGAGGATTGAGGCCGAGCACAAGCGTAGGGTGGTCAATTGGTGCCAAGGCACGCGAAAATTGGTGATTCTCAAGTTCTTTGGGTAGTATTCCCCATTGGTTACTAATGCAAATGTGTGGAGTTGGGGGCATGACTCGAACGCAGTGGAAAAGGGGGTTATGTCGGCCATCTGTGCTTTATCCTCAACGATGATTGTCATGCTCCGGAGCGTGCGTAATGAGCCGGGAGGAAGTGTTAGTAACCGGTTGAGTGTTATTGTATCGAGACAGAAACTAAGGAACGAGCAGCGATGTATTACAGGAAACACGATGTCGACAATCATGGGGGAGGTGTCAAAGTAACGGGCCGAACCGTGGAAATTGAGTGATAATGAGGATTGAGCAGCTCGGGAAATCCAAGCGTGGATGGGTTCTGGCTGTGGTGGGCAGAAGGTTACGAAATTAATGTAGCAGCTAGCCCAGAGGGTGGGTGTGGAGATGGCAATTGCGCGCCATTGGGAACAGATGTGAGTCACCAGGAGCGTAGGTTCGCCTCTGCGGAGCGGAAATGTGGTTGGTGGTGGACATAATTCAAGAAATATTACTTGGATGATTTCGACGGGCAAACCCTCCATGCCGGGGGATTGAAACCTGCCAGGAGGTCGGTCGTTTTACTGCAGACAGTTGAACACATAAAGTTCTGAGCCGCATCCTTGCCGCAGAGGCTGTTGTTAAACATCACCAAACAAAATTGAACGCGCACGCGTGGCATGTCACACAGAGCTCGCACAGAGCGCTGGGGGCTTTCTAGACAAAGTATATACAGGGAGAGCTATACTGGATGTAGTTTAGATCTAGCAAAATATCATTATTTTGTGGTTTGGGGAAAGGGCTGATTATGACTGAAGAATCAGCCTCTTGAGTGTAGGAAGGTCTTGATGTGTCCAGGCGCCGAAATAGGGGCCGTGAGAAGACTAAAGTCTGGAGGTAGAACACACAGACCAACCATACGAAGCGCAGCTTACAACGGTCGTGTGTGAGAGAACGACTCATCCAAATCAAGCAAGCGAAAGTAGATTAGAAATCCCGAGACCATAATGATACTGGCGTATATGCAAGAGAGATATGAATACAATTAATGACTATTCCGGAAGAAGGAATCCATTGACTGGCGAATGTTAGCAAGAGTTGCAGGCTTATCCGAACCCAAAAACATGGGGAGAATGACCTCAATCCTCCTCCAATATCGTAGAAAACTGTCGTGTGACTTCCAACGGCCTTGGGCCGCAACGACGTCTGGGGGAACTCCTTGAGATAAAAGTTCTGTAGCGTTTCCAATCCGAAAGGAGTGACCATGGAGCGTTTCTAGCCCAGCTGAAAGCCATATTTGATTGCATGCTTCCATAAATGACTCCTGCGTCCAGAAGTCGAAACTTCCTGAGGCTGTCTCGTATGCGAAGAGTGGTGCGTGACCAGGTACTGAAGAGTTAACTGTCATGTGCCACTGAAATGATTGAACTGGGTTGCTGAAGTCGTCTCGATCAACGAGAGTGATGTCGGCTCCTTGAAAGCCTGTAGTCTTGGACCACGGAATGTGTATGGAGATGAATGCGGTGCCATTCCGTGCTCGGCCATGTGTGATTGGCGAACTTTGAGAGACATGATAGGCAGGATCAAATCTGTCAATTGCAGGGGGAACTGTTTCTCCGAGACGACAAGTCCCCCAGAAAGTCACCTCGGCCAATGCCAAAAGAGCGACATCTCTTGAGTTTGATGTAGAGAGACGCTCACGAAGAGCATACATGTGTTTCATAGAGACGGGAGAGCGTGGTGATCTTTTTGAGGAGGCGGGAACCATCTTCTTGATGCCTTTCTTAATGCCATCGATTTGATCAGTGTCGCTGTGCCATTCCGCACCGTGGAGATTATGCCAAAAATGCAAGCCAGAGAGCCAATTTTTAGCACAATCGTGAGAAACCTGACCTGCTGCAGTGTTGGCGAGGAACATGGCAATCAATTCGGACGAAGCCGGCATGCGGAGGTCCTCGGCGATGTTGAGAGCATCGCAAAATTGGTTGAATCGAAGGAGACCAGCAGCATAAGTCTTTCGAGTTTGAGGAGCCAGACTCGCAAGAGAAACATCCAGCATGGTGTGATAGGCCGCCTCGTTGAACAGTGAGGAACTTGCTCGTTGGTGCTGGGTTGCAAAGGGGTTGTCCATGTGGCGAGACGATCCTCCACCTTACCCTGAGGGCGCCATAAGGAAGGCGTGATGAATTTGGAGTTTGGCATGGGACAGTAAGGAGCGCGTGAGGATGATCAATGAACTTGCGAGACACTGATCAATGAAAAGGAGTATATAAATCAATGTTAAACACATGTGAAAAACGGTATGAGAGCGTCTGCTAGGGAAGAGGGGTAAGGAAGTTTCAGATGTGGGGGACCCAGAATACCTCGTGAAATAGGGTCCGCTAGGTTGGAGGAAGACTCAATGTAAAGGAAGAAGAAAGAAATATTAGCCACAGTGCAACTGATGCCTGTACGCCTGATTGAGAGATTACTCTCGAAGTTGCGACTGCGTCCCTTCGCATGAGCTCCGATAACACCTTGGTTGTCGGATCGTAAGAGGATATGTGCATTCTGATGGCCCAGAGAAATGAGAAGTTCAGCTGCTAACTCAACCGCCACAGTCTCCAGCCATCCGATATCTCGCGCTGGCCCCTTCCAACCATCACGAAGTTTCCAGGCGATCCAGGATGGACCGAGGACAATGCCTATGCCCCATGAGGTGGAGGCGTCCACCCAGAGGTTGATGTCGATAGCAGGCTCTTTGGGAATCAGGGAACGGCGTGTAGGAGGCAGTGAGAGTGCTGCTGACCACGCCTTCAGGGACGAGAGAACCGAGGGGGGAGCAAAGCGACGAGCAAATTTGTTACCTGCAAAGGAGGATGCGAAGGCAGAAAGAGGAGGAAGAAAGGTGCGAAGCTCGAGGTAGACAAAGGCTAGGTGTGAAAGAGAACCGAAGATTTTCTGTACCTCATTCAGGGAAACCCGTCCAGAGGAGAAAACGGCCAGGGCTGAGTCAACCTTCCCTTTATTCTTGAGACGTTTGGGCTCGGCAATGGTGACATAGCGCCCAGAGAGGGAAAATACGAAGCCGACAAAGGTGAACTCAGGACTGAAGTCGTGACCTTTGGACGAGTGCCAGGGAACACGCAAGTGTTCAATGGCCGCCAAAGCCGAGGTGCGATCATAGGAGAAGGTGTGACCTGAATGATCAGAGAAAAAATGCCCTCCATCAACCGGAGAACGAAAGAGAACAATGTCGTCCACCCATTTGGCAAAGGGACCATAACCTTTGGCCTTCCAGATGGCAACCGTGCAATCCGCGACCTCACCTTGAAGACCATGGGCCGACGCGATGCCAAAGGTGATACAATGCTCCACATAGAAGCGACCGCGGTGTTGGACTGCCATGACACGCTTGTGTCCCGGGAAGGCGGGTATAGTGCGATAGGCAGCCTCAATGTCCAGACTACACCCTTCTGAGCCATCAGGCGCATTGGCCACCTAAATGCATGTATTGAGCACTACGAACAGGACAAACATGATAACAGTGAGGTATGAAGGATAGAGAGCCCCCTAGAGGACGTAACAACGAATATCGCAGCCAGAAACGAGAGGGCGACAAGGAGTCGAGTAGACATGACATGATGACCAAAGAGGAGCAACGGAGGAAGTTGCCTAGAGAGGACCGCGATGCAAAAGGGCGGTAGAAGAGCGCAAGGAGTCCGCAAGAGGAAGCGGACGAGAAGCGCAGAAGAAGGAGAGGGCACTCACGATGTCAGCGACATCCGAGGCAGTAGTCCATACGGTCGAAAAGTCATCAGAGTCAATAAAACTATTGACGGAAGAGCCACAGGCATAGATCTTGGAAGAGTTCCGACAGACACGAATCTTGTCGGGCATGCCCAAAGCGGTTGGTTTTGACACCAAGATAAGAGGGGTGGTGACGAATGGTTCACCGAATATGGCAGAGATCTCGCCAAAGGAGTAGGGGCCGGACATGCGACCCAAGGAGATTTCCTCCAAGAGAAAGGAGTCGAGAAAGGATTCGAAGCCGAGGCATGAAGGATGATTGGCAGGGGTCTGAGTTGTTGGAAAAACGAAGGAGCCTCGCGTGAGGCGAAAACCATGCGTAAGATTCGAGACGAGATCGGGAAAATCGTTGGAAAGACCATATGAGAGAATGTCGTGTGCAAATGCTTCGGTGGAGTAAGGGGTAACAATCCTATGCAGAATCTGCGCCTGCGGATTGACGGCAGGAGAAAGCGAGGGCGAAGTGATTGGCATCACCACAGAAGGAGCAACGATGTTCAAGCTTGGCAGAGGGGGCATGACCTTTACAGGCGCGATCCCCACCGATGTTGAAGGAGATACACAACGGGATACTGTGAGCGCGGGAAACGAGGCCGGATTTCGAAGCGGCAAAGACCGCTGTGCCATCGGAGAACTTAGAAATGTCACATGAGGTGTAACGATGACCGAGCCTGGCGCAAATGAGGCAGCACAGGATGCCAGTGGATCCCGAGCTGCCCCCCCGAAAGGACTTAGCGGAAGAGGGACGATCGTAGGGCTTTGTCGAGGATGAACCAGAACGCGAGGCCCCACCACCACCAGATGCTGGCAGAGTGATGCATCACCTAACTACAAACACCATTCAATGGTGTTGCATCAAATACCCTGGCCACAGTACCCAGTTATGCATCACCCATGACATAATATATAATACATCATCTGACCTGATGCATCATCTGATGTATCATCTGATACATCACCCAATACATCACCTAATGCATCATCTGACCTAATACATCACATGATACATCACCTAATGTATCATGTGACCAATAAGTCACGTGACACGTGATCAAATCTGTCACATGCCCCCCCCAATTGGTATATTACATCAGCTGGTTAGGTTTGGGTTTAGTTAGAGTTAGGGCTGTTAGAGTTTAGGTTAGAGTTTGGTTAGAGTTAGGGTGTTAGAGTTTGGTTAGAGTTTGGTTAGAGTTAGGGTTTGGTTAGAGTTTGGTTAGGGTGGGGATGGCAGTAGTTATATATATGTTGCAATTTGAGGCCAGAAAAACATAGAGTGAAACATATGCCTGTGTTTGGAGCCAAAAAAACATAGAAAACATAAAGTTCTAACATTCAAACTCAGTAGATGTGTTGTAATCATGTATTAATCATGTGATTCATCACAGTTGCCAGTGATGCATCAATCTGATGCATCACTGGGTCCTGTGGCCAGGGTGTTTGATGCAACATACTGAATGTTTTGACAGTCAATGATCATACATTGCATCTATGCCTGCCACCACCGCGTGTGCCTGTTGTGAGAAAGAGCGTGAAGAGTCTTCAACTGTAGCAGGAGGAGGCGGCAAAAGGGATTCAGCCATGACATCCAGACGCAGACGTTGAAATTTATGATTATAAGACTCGGAGGAGAAGGCACGCGGATCGTGAATGTAAGCCTGACGCTCCGCTATGTCGAACAAGCGATACGTGGCAAAGGAAGCATGGAAATCAGATTGTGAGGTGATCCATTTGTGATGCGCGGTCCAGCGGGCGTGAGCGTGAGGGTACTGGAGGGAGTGAAGAAAGGTGAGGTAATTGGTCCACGCCTCGCCCCACAAACCTTGAGACAAGGCCGCCTCGTCACCGAATTGATCGGTGCGCATTACCGTCTTGGCCTTCGTGCCCGAAATGTCCGTCTTCTTCATGTAGGAGATAGAGTCCCCTTTAGTATGCATCGTCTTCCAACTGTCATTGGTGAAGAGCGTCAAAGGGAGATAGGAACCTTCCGAACACAAGAGTTTGATCTGAGAAGGAACCTGACGGTAACTATCGGCATAATTGAAGGAAGGAGAGCGCTCGAGGTTGGTGTTGAAACAATTAGTCGCGGACACAACAGGGAGAGTCGGGAGAACCGAAGAAGTTTGAGGTGCCGAACCAGATGCGAGAACGAAGGCAGGAGCAAGAGGGGCGGGTTTTGGTGCCACAGACAAAAGAACACGCTGTTGAGAGGTCGGAGAAAGGTTCTGAAGCATGGAAATCAAGTCATTGATGGAGGTCGGATTCGATGTATGCGCCTGGGGAGCCCCGGAATTCAAATTAGCTGGATTGACGTTAACATTAGGAGGAGCAAAGCCTTGAACTCCAGCGGGATTCGGACCAGGTCCCGGACCAGATGACCCATTCACCGGAGGGACAAGACCAGAACCTTGTAGAGTTGCTGGCGGACGAGGTGGGGGCCTAGGGGGTTGTTGAGGAGTGACAGGTAAGCGCGGAGGCACGAAGAACGTTGCTTCCTCCGGGCCCAAAGCTAAGAGTTCTGTCCTACATTCTGGTTTGGATGCGAACAAGATCCTATTGGCGTTCCGGCTCAGAATCGCATTGTTGAGCGAGAGAAGCGTCTCGCGTGGAAGAGCAGATGTCAGGAAATAAGTTCTTTGTCCTTGCGATAGTGGTTTCTTCGGATCCAGGTTCGAGATATTGTACTGATCTAATCGATCTATCATTTCTTCGGTCTGGAGGTGTCCCTCAGATCCAGATTCCGCGGTAGCCATGAGATGTATTTCGTCAAGAACGCGAAGCTAAAATAAAGAAAATGACGCTGAGGAATGGCTTGTAGGACGTGGTTGAGGAACAGGAGTGAGAGATTCCCACGCCTACAAAGCCATGCGTTTATCTCTGCGTGACTCTTCGCGGGTTCATCCTCACTGACGCTAAACTTCCAATAAATTTTATTTCTACACCGGGGCTAATCCCACTTATAAACACACCAAATAACTTGTATCTAAATAATTGCCTGAACCCTGAGTCTCGTTTAGTGTTCGTCACACCTGCGGCAACACCCGCCCCTTGCTCCGCCATCATCAGGGTCCCCCGCCCACTGTGTGCTGATGCTTGCTCACTGTCTGACACAGTGAGCTCACCACTGGACTCAATTATGGGCGCCTTCCCTCAGCCCTTTTGCAAATAGTACTTAATGTTGGAATGCAAGCTTACTCAGTATTTAGACTTAGAATAATTTTCGCATTACTGATTACATAAGCACGTCCAGTCTTTTACATTCGAGGATTGTTCCTCACACACACAATACATACACAATACCTAACCTATCTAATAATATCTAATACCCCCCATCTGCCTCCTCCACTGCCAACAGGTTATGGGCCCTGGGCAACCTACAATGTTGTCACCCGAAATTCCGAACCTCGAAGACACTGGTTCAAATTGGGTCATTTACAAGAAAAGGGTAATAAACCTGCTGACTCACGAAGGACTCGAACGACATTTGTACGGAACCGCGCCGAAGCCACAGGAGCTTCGCGAGGTGGATGGAAAGTGGGTCCTAGAAGGAAACCCCACGAAAACACTCAATAAAATCGAAATCAAGGAGCATGAAACGAAAACCGACCGTTTCGAGCAAAGGGAGGCCATAGTCCGAGGTGTTATCTATGGAACGATCAGCAGATACACGCACCTTCGAATATACAAAGAAGAAACCTCCGTGAAGCTCTGGAACAAGCTCGTTAGCCTTTTCGAGAACGAAGAAGACAATTCCTTTATGGCCATACTGCGATCCCTTCGAACTGCCGAAAAACGCGCCGAAAACGCGATGGTAATACTGGAGAAGCGAGGGGAAGAGCCTGAGGAAAAGATGAAAGAAAAGAATAGCGAACCGCGCACGAGCGCCGGGCATGTTCGCGATGAAGGATGCTATAGGAGAGGAAGAGAAAAAGAAGGTCAGGAACCACAGGAAGAGGAAACGAAGGGCACCGACGAAGAGTCGGATATACCCCGCGATATCTCATACCCCTGTGAAGAAACCCCTGCCCTACCCACTCGAAGACCCTCGCCGCGCACCGTCGATCGAACCCCCGAGAGTCGAAACACATACCAAACTAATTGCGAACATAAACCGCCTGAAATCCATATTGAAATCCCAATCGCGCGCGAGATGTCGTCGAAAAACGCGAATCCGCCCGAAATCACACCAGAAAACGAAGACAAACCGAATTATATTGAAGAACGAAATCCTACAATACAAAAAGAATACCCCGAATATCGAAAAACCGAACCCGAAGTGGTTGAAGGCCATAAAAGCGATTTTGATGAAGATTCCGCGAACTATGGGATCTGTAGGGCAGAAAAGCGATCAGGAACGGTTAAGGAAAACACTTACCATGGTAGGAACGACCTCCCAACACCCCGAACCGTCCAGATCGAGGGGAAGAATGCGCCCAGCATCTCCAGCCCCAGCCGAAGCATCAAAAATAAAATCGTCGAATTACCGCGCGCAAATAGGCACGACTTGAAGCCCTTGGAAGCCGCTTTCGAACGGTCCAAGAATCAGCCGAAACCGCCGGAAAACGAATGCGCAACGGACCTACCTTCGCCCAAACCATCCAGACAAACCACCGAGATCCGTTCGGACAAACCGCCGGACACGAATAGACGCGACTTGAAGCCCTCGATAACCGCTTTCCAACGCGCTAACAATCAGCCAAAACGGATTAAAAACGGCCGTGCAACGGACATACCTTCGTCCAAGCACAAACCCATCATTCCCAAAACCCCACCGATATCTCACAACCCAAAAGGCTCTCAAAGCGACATCCCAACAGACTCAGAAGCGATTATCCGTCGCGATTTTCGGGCAAGAAGACCCCCAGGAACCTGTAGTCAGCCTATCCAGGAGGACTCACCTATCTTGGAGATCAGGGCAGCAGGAGTCGATTATCGGGATCCCAGAGATGTACCTAGGGAAGATAGAGGGTCAGTGACCAATATAAGAGGATCGACTCACCTATCCAGTATGGCCAACGATGTTGAACCTCGAGGAAGCGCCCAAGAAGACTCAACCATCGCTCGGTCAGCATTCAAACGTCCAAATCGGGACATTTCGACACCAAAAATCATTCAGACTCGTTTTAATCATCTCAAGACAATCATTCAATATATTCTACTATATTATGAGGTATACCTACCTACTTACCAAGCTCAGACCCTTCGTTTCGCTTGAGGGGAAGTGTTGGAATGCAAGCTTACTCAGTATTTAGACTTAGAATAATTTTCGCATTACTGATTACATAAGCACGTCCAGTCTTTTACATTCGAGGATTGTTCCTCATACAACACACTAATACATACACAATACCTATACCTATCTAATAATATCTAATACCCCCCATCTGCCTCCTCCACTGCCAACACTTAATATATATATAGTGGGAATACATGTATATTTATATGATTATAATAGCACTGGAAGTGTCTGGAAAAGGAAACTCCCCTGGGGGTGGTCATCTGTGAACAGAGTATCTGGGAAGAGCGGGGCATAGCGGGGGGTCCTATAAGGGACCTATCCTATAGTATATGTGAGGATTAAAGCGCGGAGAGCATTGGAGCACGTGGGGGGAATGGTGGGAGAATATGTGCAGGGAGGGCGGGAAGGAGAGTGTGGCGGACTGGAACCGTGAAGCGGAATGCTATCGCGTCTGCTCTGGCATGTTTACAATATATATGGGAGTGTGGGATCCAATTTATAGAGGTATTGGCCAAGGGATGTAGTACAGTGGGCGGATCAATGGGGGGGAGGAGGAGGGTGTCCAGATATTTCCACAGCGGTTCCGATACTTATCGGGTGGCCTGGGCATGTTCTAATATATGTATAGAAGTGATTCTATGTCGCGCATTTGCCCCGCCGCATCCCAGGGGGACAGCAGCAAGGTTGAGGAGGGGGGTGTGCAGTAATAAGAGATTACTGTACTGAATTGGCTACAGTGGATAGAATGTCATCGGAGGGCCCGGAAATAAGAGTAGTATATAGTATTAGGAAGTCTCAGAAGGGACGTAAGAGATCCACCCAGAGGTGGTGAAGATATGTAAGAAAGTGTGTTCACGATAAGTCTAATTGGGATTAGCCCCGGTGTAGAAATAAAATTTATTCAAGCCTTACAAGGCTTACCCTTAGGGAATTTCAGGTGAAAAGTACACCTCGGGATTGTGCCTTACATTGGCCCATGAGTGATGGGACATCCCTCCCAAATACACGTTCCATAATGTTGAATTCGTCCTCCCTGTTGCTCCTCAGCCTGGCTTAGGTCTGGCTGGTCATGTGGCTACTTGAAATATTTATCAATTCCCGACGGGGAACCCAGGAAATTTACCACTGTTTCCTCCAGGCCCAAAGGGTAAGCTGATTATCGAGAATGCCCAAGACATTAGCGGTATGCAGCGGATTTACTATCCCCTCCGGACCTCCGGTACACTTCTAACTCTCTAGTGCAGATGATGTGGTGTACGCTTATTTGCCTAGAAATCACATTATCATCTTCACCTCGCTCAAAGCTGCGAACGATCTATTTGGGAAATGTTCTCGTGTTTACGCCAATCGCCCCAGAGTCGCAATAATTGATTTGTGGGTATATTTAAACTTGAATAAGAAACACGCCACGATTACACAGGATGGGCTGGAATTTCACTCTCACGCTCATGCCCCTTGGTGATAAAATGCGCCGACAGAGGCTTTTGCACCAGAATTTGAAGAAGGATTTGGTCGCGTGCGAGCACCAGCTAGCACCGACACACAATCAGTCACGGCCGAGTCGGTTGGGTGAAGTTGTTTGACTCCACCCCCAGAAATAAACAAAACTCGAATGGGATTGTTGCAAGACTCCGAGATTCCATATGGATAAGTACATTTCAATTCCCAGCTTCTACGATTCCTCTTCCAACGCCAGCTTTTTGGGTTCTCAATTTCTCCTACTAGGCTGCGCGAATTTAGCACACACCGGGAGTATCAAGCTCACACTCACCTCTCTCGAACTTCCAGATCTGGTTGGTGCCCTCCCACTTGCCCCACAACGTGATAGGTGTACCACCTTGGCTGTTGCCGTGATCCGATAGATCAATGTTGATCGCAGTGGGCCATCCGGGGATAAACAACCTGTGTCATGCGTCACAATATACACGTCCAGAGCAGTCTAGAGGGCGCACCTGTAATAGTCCTGGCCATGTTCGTCGTCGTAAATGTCCCAATTGAATGGGTGATTCACTGCGATGAGGGGTACGCCGTCCTGGATATTACCATCGACACCGAGGAAGTCACCCGTCTCCTGCGAGCGCAAGGTCCAGTGGCCTTCGTTGGTGCGCTCCAGGGACCACTGGACATCGCAGTGAGCGCAAACGCGAGCGGAGCAGTCCCTGACGACATACCTTCTGGTTGTTCCCATCGTGCGCGGCCCAGCCCGCGACTGTCGTAGGCGGTTAGCGTCGGTGTCGTTATGAAGTCAGCGTGGCGACCGACTTACCAGTCCTGCGATCCGCGGTGGATAGGTCGAGCGCAGTGCCCGATTTTGCGTTGATGAGCCTATAGGTGCCGTTTTCGAGAGGCATAGTAACTTATGGATCCAAACCGATGGCTGGGTACTTATAGTGTGCTACCCCGTCATTTTTCGCTTACGCCAAAATCAGATGACAGCCTAGGGGGCCACTAAGGTGGAGCTGCTGGAGCATGGGGTTCGGCTGCTGATCTCATCGATTGACAGCGATGCTCCTGGGCCTGAATCGATGGTGACATCAGTCAGTTGGCCCGAGTGGGCTTGAAGGGCCTTTGTTCTAGATTCGGTCGAGGGCTGCAATACCCTTCGGCTATCTTCCCATTCGCCAGACTCGCTCGATCCAATGATGTTGATCTAACGCGCGCAAAGGGAGGTTATTGTTCTCTATGGCAGGTGACAAAGGCCCGGAATCCAAGACCTAATCCAAGACCCTGGTCCGCTTCTTCCTGTTCAAACACCAAAAATATGTACTTACGACAAGTCTAATGGAACACCATTGCTTTGTGTCACTTACGCGGCGATTGTGAGGACGGAACAAGGACCAGTATGGCATCCAACCAGTGTGAGTACTGTACTAGTCAGGATTTTTGATATTCGCCGTAGCGAGGTGGCTGGTGGTGCTCAGCAGTCCAGAAGCCAGAAACGAAGCCAATGTGCGTTTGCTTCCTCCAACCGCGGAGGTATCAACGATCCCGTGTATTCTGCACTCATGCTAACCAGGCAGCCCAGATATCTGGGCGAAAGCTGGGCAAGCGAATAACGCCATCGGAGCGGGGCACCGCGGGTGCATGTTGAGAGCAGAACCAACGCGGATCGCCCAAAGCGTGATATTTCTCAAGCATGGCATTCCAAAGTGGTTGGAAGCTGTAGCCTGGGCCGCGGCTCGCGAGATGGATGTCCCGCTTCGCTTCGCTAGTGTCAATGTGGGGTGCATGACCCGGAGACGGAACAAGTGATGAATAAGTGCAGATACCCTGAGTTTCTTCCCCGTCCCAAGCATGAATCGCATACCTGTGCTGGGGAAGTTGCCAACCAGGTGATTAGGGGGCTGTATCCGCGATCGCTACAGCCCAAGGGGTGACGCCCAGTCTATTGTATGGCCTCAACAAATCCTCTAGCTCTCGAATGGTTTTAACCCGGTTCCCCTCTGGTTCCGTGTGGAATGGCACCCTAGTACCCGTTCAGATGTCTGCCACGTATCGCGAAAGCTCCTGCGCCTCTCGCACTCCCAGTCCTCGGGATACTATTGGACATTGATTTAATGATTGGGCGGTGACCGAAGGGAAGGCACGTGGGGACGCGTTGTGGTTCAATGCGATGGGATACAAATACGTACAATGCATAGCACACGACAACTGACTTGAAAATCTCCAACCTTTGCATATAATTAGCTTTATAATTAGCTGCTTACCTCCGTCCCCACAACCTATGGGCCCAGGGAAAAATTAACGTTCATAACTAGTACTGTTAGTGCCAACGATCCTTGAAAACTCCCCGCACTACCACTGGCCAAATAACATGATACGAGCGGCCATCACAACTTACCCCCGCGCACGGACCATATCGGCTGACCTCCATGGGGTAAGCCGAGCCCGCTTTTGGCGATTGTTATACTTTGTTATCTGGCTATAAATCAATGATGCACTGTCAGTGAGCCATTTATCACGTCTATATACTGTTAATTAACTATATTGCCCCCTGTGCTCGGACCATATCACATCCCCCGCAGGCTACTACGTACGAGGGCGTGTGAGCGGCATCCAAGATGTTTGTGCCTAGCGATCACGCTCGCAGCTCCACCGCCCAGGAGGGGTATGACCTGAAGGACAAGTAAGTGTCGTAGAACAATGTGCCTGTTGGTCAGTATATATTCTTTCTCATTCCAAATTTCGATGACTTTTGCCTAAGGAGCATGCAATAATCGACGAAATTCAGGGCGCCTTGGCGCATCTTCAAATATTAACCATGATACATATGCACGACGCGTGAACTAGTTCTCACGTCTGCCCTGCGTCCACTTCCCTCGATTTATTGCGGGCTTGATAGTGCCAGTGGTGTTTGACTAGCCCCCCCACAAGCTGGTTGCGTTATGCACAGTATGGCCCCCTTCTTCCAACTTGCTGTCGCCGTCGCGTTCTGTGTCTGCGCTGCTGCCGCCCCCACGCCGCCGCCACTAGAGTGCGCGTACGCCTGCCCCATGGCCAATGAGCTGCATAAACAGGTTCTGGTGACGCACCCCGGCGCTATCCCATACACAAGCCCACACTCCATCTTCGATTGTGTGTAAGTGCATGCATGGGCGCGGATCTAGACCAGCTCAGGCTTACGCGAGTGCAACTAGATACGGCGTCCCGCGGGCACGATCCGAGCCGCTCAAGTGTAGTTACTATAAGGTGCGCTTCTCCTCCCCCTTGTCTCCGGCCCTGCTCACCCGCCATGGCAGGAGAATGGTCTTCTCGCGCTGAGCGCTGCGGGGAGCCCGTGCCCACTTCAGGCGCTGCCGTGCGCCGCGATCGCCCCGGGAGGGGCGCGGTATTCGGCGCCGGAGAAGATCGAGACGCCGCCCTGGGTCGACGATGTGAATCATCTGTTCTGGGTCCATTCGCACTTGTAGCAGCATTTTGAAGCGAATTCGTATGGGTGGATACAAACATGGAGTACACCAGTAACAGACGTATCTAAGCGGATACTGATCCAAGCCCTCGCGATTAAATGGCGATCCAAGAACATAATTAGCAGCGTTGGCTGCGCGGGGAGATTATATATATACACAATATACCTTATTATTATCTTTCAAGTTTATGATCTGCGTGATGTCGAGTGATAACGCTTCAGGCCACGGGGTCATGAGGATGTGATGTTATAGTATGCAATTCATCATATGTGAGTGAATGGGGTAATCACTCCACCTGGTAGACTAAGCGCTGCTCACCCTCACAACCTTTGTAACCGTTGTTGATGTTGTCGTCGTCCTTGTCGTCGTGATGGTTCCACTTTCCTCTTCGCCCACGGCATCCACCACGGTGTCCAAACTAGAAATTGAGGGCGACCTGGCGCATCTAGTGGGCGCATCTCTGCTCTGGTCCGACACGCTTGGAGGGCATCTCGCCAGTCGCCAACGGCAGCTCGGTTCAAACGGATACCTATTACTTAGTTCGACCTGCCACGGAGGTGTCAGCTCCGTATACTTTGAAAGGTATTGCGCGACTGACTACAGTTCCCAGTTTCCTGCTGCCATTGTCCGCAATGCCTACAAGCAACGGCGCATTTGGCCAGGCAACCCTAATCCCTTGATTTTAAATGATGTATATGACACAGTAGGGCGATTGCTGACTGACCGCCACACTTGCTTATCGAAATCATCCGGCTCAAGCGCCCAACAGGCTGGATAAATGCTCCCGATGACCGCCACGCCCCGATTGATCCCGCCGTCCACGGTGAGATATAGACCGTCAAACATGCTGCGGATGGAGAACCCGGCACCAAGCGGCGCGAATTCCCACTTGTACCGAGATACTGCGGTGAGCGTGGGCGTCGGCGGGAAAGCTTGGAATGACATACCTTTTGGTTATTCCCACTGTGCGAGGCCCACGCCGCGACTGTCATGGGCGGCCAGACGGTTAGCGTCGCCAAGTCAGCGCGGCAGCCGACTTACCAGTCCTATGGTCTGCGCTGGACAAATCGAGGACGGTGCCTGTCTTTGCGTTGGTGAGCTTGTAAGTGCGATTCCACTTGCGGCGGTTCCAATTTCTGGTGCCGCGATACTGTTAGACGGCACGTTAAAACGTGTTCCGCAACTTTGTTCTAGAATTTACTTCCACACCTTCCATTACTGCGCTTTCCGAAAAGAAGTTGGGACAAGCAACATTTTCCAGCCAACCGCCGGCCAGTTTTGAGAATTACATTCCCGAATCGACATTCGGTCGCGCGGCCCAGCCTGTCTGCACCTACCTACCTACCTACCTACCTACCTACATACGTCTGTTGTCAGTGTAGGACATGCTAGGTGTGGCTGAATCCAGAGCAGATTATTCCTAAAGAGGCTGATCAGTACTAAATGCAAAATGAGGAATGCATTCCAACATACGCCCGTTAAAAATATCAATAACACCTGGTAGGGTGATATGCATTACTTTTAGTTTTGTGGATCTTTGCGTGAAATGACTCATCATCCTTCATATCAAGTCAGGCTGGTGTATTCAAGGAGTTTATTCGCGAGCCGTCGTATAAAAAGCTAGGAGCATTAGCAGGAGAGACATGAGTTCGCAACATTCGGCCCCCGTAGTAAATAGGTATGGTAAGACTGTTCCAGAATTCCCTCGGATTTAGCCCAGCCGATCTTGCTGGATCTGAGCGTTCCGGCAGGGTGAACATAAGGGTTCTGGAGCTGATCAGGAAATGTAAATGAGGAGTGCATTCCAACATACGCTCATTACAGACATCAATGGTGTCTGGTAGAGTAGTGTGCGTTACTTCAGCTTGTAGATCTCTGCGTGGTATGACTTACCACCATCCTTCACATCGAGTTCGGCCGGTGTAACATCACTGTATATTCGCTTGCCATTGTGGAGAAATCTAGTGGAGGAAGTATTAGCAGGAGAGGTCAACATGAATTCGGGATATTTATGCGCTAATTTTGCATCTAAGATGAAACATACCGGATGCAGCCAACACTCTTGCCAACTCTATTCGCAAAGGCGTCGTAAAACTTACGAAACTTCGCATTACGTTTGATCGTGCAATACGTCTCCTTTGGTTCCTTCTGAGTCTCTGCCAAGTACACGACCTAGAGTGAATGCAAGCATTAGTGAAGTGGTCCTGCAGCTACAGAAAGGGATTCTAGTAGACCTTGATGGTGATAAAGGCACTGTTAGGATCTTGTAGATCTTCGAGGGAATGAATGTCGTGCTGAGAGCCCCTCCAAGTCAGATATGGCAATAAAATGCAGGATAGCAGCAGGAAGATAATAATGCCGATGTTGAAAATCGCATGTGCACACATCGCCGTGCATGACCGTTCGACCTGGTAGACTAAGCTTCACTCACCTTCACGATATTTGTAACGGTTGTTGTTTTTGTTGTTGTCGTGACGGTCCCACTCCCCCAAGCTCGAAATCTTTACCCGCTTTCGCAACATTTACCACAACGTCCGAATGAAGGGATGATCTAGATTCTGGTGCGCTTGAGGGGCATTTTTCCAGTCGCCAAAGGCAGTTCGGTTCAAAGGGATATCTATTGCTTAGTTGGACCTACCACAGAAATATCAACTCCGTATACTTTGAAAGGAACTGTGTGACTAACTGTAGTTTCCAGTTCTTCGCTGTCGTGGTCCGTAATACCTATGAGAAATGGCGCGTTTGGCCAAGTAATTCTACAGTCGTTTCGGGAATTCTTGTCCGACTTACCGATCGCACCCGAAAAATCCAAAAAACAAAAAAATTCAGAAAAATAAAAAAAATTGTCTAGTTTGCTCGAATACATCTATATCACACACTATACCTTGGTTTATCGAACAATTAGTGCTGATATGAAGCGGGGAGCACTACAACTACTTGACCAGGGGTGGGATCTGCCCAAAATCGCAAAGGTTCCCGGTGTATCACCAAAATGCATCAATCGCTGATCCAACAACTACAACATGCACGGATGCGTGAATCCTTCATCATTTCCGTGAGGTCGGCGACGTATCTTGAATGGAGAAGCAACAAGCTCATCCAAGAAACACCAGGCTTGTATCTCGACGAAATCCAGGAATGGCTGCAAGTTCTTTATCATGATTCGGATATCTCAACCACAGCACTGCAGGTAATCCTCGCGATTTGGAGCCCACCCGAAAACACATGAAACGAGCAGCTGCCGAGAGGGATTTGCGTGAACTTGACAGGACTTATGCCAGACACTGTTGCTGGGGCCGTCGAGACCAGATCGTGCCTCTTCGCTGCTGAAAGTGCTGGCAACTTGATCTTCAAAGGAATGAATGCTGGGTTCAATGGTAGGGGGTCAAATCTTGCCTCCGGTTTGAGGTTTTATGGTGGTATTCACGTCGTTTGGTGTGACCCCACAGTATTCATCACTATCTGATTCTTCCACGTCTTGCTTCATATGTAGAGGCAGCTGGATTCGGCCTCTGTATTTCTCTATCATCTTGGGGATTTTTGGGATCCTGCTTGAGTCGGGGCGCCTTTCCATTCAAGCAACGACGGCGGGACCGCTTGGACGCTCGTCTTCAAGATTTGGGCCAGGGGATGACGGAAATTTCAGCGAAACATCGCCAGAACCTTCCTCCATGATAAATACGAGTAGAAAGGATGTATATTATAGCGTGGCTGAGCTTTGAGTAGCGGAAAAGAAACTTGTATGATTTTTCTGAATATTCTGAATATTTTTATTTTTTGGATTTTTCGGGTATGATCGGTACGTCGGACAAGAATTCCCGAAACGACTGTAGCCCCCTCTAACTTTAAATAACATTAAACAATAGGGTGGCCACTGACTGACCGCCATATATGCCCATCGAAATCGTCCGGCTCAAGCGCCCAGCAGGCTGGATAAATGCTCCCGATGACCGCCACGCCTTGTTTGATCCCGCCGTCCACGGTGAGATATAGACCACCAAACATGCTGCGGATGGAGAACCCGGCACCAAGCGACGTGAATTCCCACTTGTACCGAGATGTTGCAGTGAGCGCGGGCGGGGGCGGGTGGGCTCGGAGGGGCGTACCTTTTGGTTGATCCTGTTGTGCGAGGTTTGCGTCGTAACTGCCGTGGATTGCTAGTGTTAGCGTCGCCAGGTCAGCATTGCAATCGACTATAATTACCGGTCCTACGGTCTTTGGACAGATCAAGAGCGGCATCTGTCTCTGCGTTAATGAGCTTGTAGGCGCCGGGTTCAAGAGGCATAGTAACTTGTGGGCACAAAAAAATGGCTCATGGGTGCGGCTTAGTACTTAAATTTTAGGCCTCGCGGTCCCATCGCTTTTCGCTTGGACCCAGGAAGTCACTAGTCACTAGTCAGGCATAGTCAGGGACTGCCAGGGACTCGGCTGTTGGTCCTGAGCGTGCGGATTTTGGATTCCAAATCCGCATGCTCAGGACCAATGGCAACAGCCTGGCAGTGGACACTGGATTATCATTCTGGAACGCGTCTGTGGCGCGCGCACGTGATTTCCAATGTGCCCCACGCGCCCCATAATTGAAATTCGGTATGTTAGTCGCCCCATCACCTCCCACCACCATCCTTATCTGATTCAGAGAGGACCCCCAGCACGATCCCCCCAAAGACACACACGAAGGTCCAAAAAATTAAGTACTAACGCGTACTACCAGCCCATCAACGTCATGAATAAGCGGTAATGGCCAAGATTACCCTTCCTCCAAGATAACTCCTCATCTGCGCGAATGATCCACCATTGATCGTCCCGACTGTCTCCCTCAAACATTCTATTTCCTCCCCCCCCCCTCGCGCGGATCGATGCTTGGATGAAGGCCGGTAAAATGATTCTGCATATCAATGAATAACATTTATCAGTTTGTACAAAGCATTAGTTTAGATATCTGTTCCTAGGGTGACCTCCTTCCACCGTTGCAGGTTGTCCAGCGTGTTCTCGCATGATACAGTTACAACTTTGAAGCAATCGCTTCCGAGTTGTAACACCACGGGGAACGGCTTCCCTTGTGCCACACCCGTACCATGCAAGACATCGATGATTGCCTTCACACCTTTCCCGGGCGAACCCGGTTGGTTACCGCTATAGGCTGAGAGAGATGGTCTTAGCTCAAATATTTACCCTTAGTTGGGGGCAGGAGTACTGAACTCACCCTGCAGGGATTGATCTGCCTTCTCCGACATTGGATAGTAGTCCTCAATGCGGGGGACATATGGAGCACGATGGCCTGCCGCCAAAAAGCCTGTGCGGAAATGACCGAGTTCCAGACAGATAGCGCGGAGGCCCAATGAGGAGATTTCGGCGTGAAGGGTCTCGGTAATGCCTGTGGAAATGGAAGGCGATTAATAGGAATGTCAGTCAATTTTATCGTGATGAGTGATGCATTGATGAAACACCGCGATGGTTCTTTATCAATTATTGCACAGAGTGAATTACTTACTTCGAATGGCAGATTTGGTCGCGCAGTACAGGCCCGCATTTGGGACATCGCTGGAATCGATCATTATTTTGAAACATGGACAAATGTACGGAAATTCGAACCTCCACCCGCCGATAGAACCGAGGAACGCGACGGTCCCTTTTTTTTCCTTGCGCATGTACGGAAGGAAGGCACGTGAAACATTTAGGGCTCCAAAGACATTGGTGCTACACCGCGCAAGTTTATTGTGTGAGCGCGCCCTAGGTCAGTCACTTACTTGAATTGATCGAGCGTTTCCTGGGGGCTAAACGCGGGTAGATGAGCTTCTGATCACAATGCCTCATATCAGATACCGACGTGGATTCCTCAAGCGCTCCAACGGCGAGATAACCTATAATAGTCAAGGTAAGCCCGTTACAGCAGTGTCATCGGGCCAAATTAAGAATAACCTACCGGCATTGTTGATTAGAACATCAACACGGCCATGTATCTCGACCGCTTCCTTGGCGATCTTGTGTAGGTTTTCAAGAGAATCGGTTACGTCAAGTTCGAGGACATCTGCTCCCGCTGATTTTAATTCAGCGAGTTTAGATAATGATCTTGCGCGTGAAGTGGCGATGACTTTATCCCCACGAGCCAATGCGGCGAGGGTAAGTTCACGCCCAAGACCAGTGCTATGGGTGGAGTGTGAGACACGGAATCGATCCAAATGCTGATATGCTCGGAAGACGTACGGCGTTCCGGTGATAAGCCAAACTAGAGACATATTTTTTGTTGTGATCTCGTGGAGATCAGTATAGTTTGGTAGGTTAAAGGGTTTACTGAGGCAGAGAGGTGCGTCTGCCACTGAAGGCTCGCGGAGATGGCCTTTATGTCTGAGAGTGTAGCGAGGTTGATCGGACTTTGAGGGCGAAATATGTAGCTATATCCATCCAACTGTTTTGGTTTAGCGCCCTCTGAGCGGGGACATGGTGGATACTGAAAAGAGCAGGACAGTAAGGTGCATGGGTGAACATCCAGGAACGATTCATAATCCGTACCTCTAGGAGAACGGCGCGCGATCGAGGATTATATATACTATAGCAGCCGACCTTCGCTGCCACTCGGTAGGCTAAGCTCGTGCGCTAGAGCAAAACAGACAGTTTTCAATCAGCTCCAACTTGGGTTATCGAGCTTCCCCGGAAGTCTGATGCATAAAGGTGCCCTTAGGTAAATGCCATTCCACACGCAGATCCAAAAAACTAAAGTCCTAACACACGCTACCAGACCATCAACGTCTGCGCACCAGAAGGATGGCCAACAGATGTCAGGGATGGCACGAAATCCATTACATTTACACCATGATGTACATACAATAGAATACACACATAATATCCTACTGACTTTACAGTCCAATGTGACGCGCACAATCGTGATGTCGAGTAGTACACTAGCGTTGGCGCTCAGGCTGTAGGATGATGAGGATGCCATAAAGCAGCTCGATACAGCGCAGCGCATACCTTGCTCAAAGCGCCAGGTCTGGTGGGGGCCGCCCCACATGAGCCACACAGTGACCGGGGTGCCGGGGGTGGGATCGCCGTACTTGGCGAGGTCCAAATTGTACGACGTATTCGGCACAAAAACCCTACAGAGTATAAGTAAGCCTGCGCATGCAAGATGGGTGGGCGGGCGGGCACACGCACCGGAAGGCGTTGGGGTCGGTCTGGTCACGCCAGATGTGCCACTCGCCCGGGGTGGGGCTGGCAACGAGGCGCACGCCGTTCGTGGGCGAGGCTTCGAGCGCGAGGTATACTTGGGATGCTGAGGAGCGGATGGCCCAGCTCGTGCCTGTCCAGTCAAGGGTCCACTGCAGGCGGTGAGCATTTAAGCGAGCAGAGAAACTTGCGGTAGACAGGGCTGACCTTTTGATTCGCGCCATTGTGATACGGATATCCGATAACTAGTAGGGCTAGATGAGCCGTGCAGCAGCGCATGGTAGCTGGGGAACGCACTAGAGCGGTTGTCTTCGCCAGAGAGGTCGATGACAGTGCCTGATTTGACGTTGGTTATTTTGTAGGTCTGGCCGCCTTGAATATTTGCCATGCTGTATATGAGGATGTGAAGCTGGGTTGGGAGCTGGGGTCTGGTTGACGAGAGCCGTCAAGTCTGCAGCTTATCTACTGTCCCCCACGAGGGCTTGGAAGCCGAAATAGGATGGAGGCGAAATATCGGGGCATGAGGACAACAATAAGAGAACGATTGGGGGTGTCATGTCGGAGACGTGGATAACACGGGGCGGACTAGGTAATCTACGTCATTAGCCATAGACGCATGGTGATAGTCCCTGGTGGTCTGCGTCTTGTACATAGTTGATTGGGGTGACTGCGAGGATGCGTACCCCGGGAGGAAATTAGGGCGCACAATGGAGAGTGCAATGTCGAGTATTTGGATTCGCTGTCGGAATGACGATCGAGGTGGAAGAACTAAGAGCTTCCGAAGCTTCAAGCCGTGATCTGCCACATGGCGCCACGTGCAGCCGGCGATCAAACACATCCCCCCGCTGTCCCGATCATCCGAACCCCTTCACAATGACCTCCGAGGCCGACACCACACTCCTGATCAAACACACGTACATGGACGCGCCCCAGATCGAAAGCCGCTGAGTCCCGACATGAAAACACCAAAATCCATCACATTTGGCGATCAATCATGAGCCAATC